>JAXGGA010013100.1:0-36388 GCA_038373865.1 Uloborus plumipes
TGAAACTCTTCCAAAATTGTGTTGATTTGACATGGAATGACCCATTATAAAATATATAACAACACTTGGCCAGATTGGAGAGAGTAAGAGATAAGGTGGGAACATCAATTATCAGCAAACTAAAACAACTCTCCACTTCGCACATTATTCACCTACAATGGATTCCCTCACACGTAAATCTAGAGGGCAACGAGATCGCAGATATTTTGGCAAAAGCAGGTGCTTGTGAGCCCACTGCGCAGTCAGCACCGCTAACCTATAGTGAGATTTTCTCAAAGATTAAACACCAAAATGGGATAACTTGGAATGTCCCCCCAGAGCACCACTGGTATCAGCGTCCTCGTCCTGGAGGTTCCCTGGCTCAAGAATTCAATAGACAGGAGCAAACCACTCTTGCCCGCCTTCGTAGTGGTCATCTTAAAACTATGAAATTCATTGGGGGTGCTAAGAGATTTCAAACATGTACCAACTGTTCTGTTCAAGAGACATCTCCTCTCCACATCCTTGAGTGCCTGGGACTTACCAGACAGGATTTGGCGGACGATCCTTTGCTGGTGTTAGATTTCCTTAGGGTGTACAACATCATGGACCTGGTCTAGCACCGCTGACCAACGGGGGCATGCAACAACAACAACAACAAAATATATAATGTGTTAAAAAGAGAACTTTCAGTAACTTATCCCTATGGCAATATCTTCCGATTGTTTCGATCTTCTCTCATGACTTATCAGTTTGCAACGAAACAAGCATTTTTTTCTGTGATTGCATTTGTTTTGCTAAAAATTTTCAGCATTTAAATAAGCTTTCCTATTCCACTTTATTTTCTGTCTCGAGTATTGCTATTCGTAATCATCTCTTAAGGAAGAATTTTCCATTTTGTGCTCCAAAAAACGCTACTTAATTTGCGATTTACTCTACTTTTAAAGTATAAAATTGAAATTGTTACACTTCTGGTACATGTAACTCCTTTATCCTAATCCGTGAATCAATTAAAGCTTGCATAGGGCGAAATTTCTCTTAAATTTTTACTGAAATGGTGAAAAATTCGGCAGATTGAAAAAATTGACACTAATTAAAAAGCTTCATCCAATAAGAATTTTCATTTTCCGTTATTTTTTATGTAGTATGGTTTATACTTATGTTTTAGAATAGGGGTGCACAACCTGCGGCCCGCGGGCCAAATGCGGCCCGCCGCGTAGCGATGTGCGGCCCGCGAGTGCATTTGATTTTTTGTGGTGAAAAACAAAAATTTTTTTTGAAAAAAAAAAAGAAAGAAACTTTTTTTTAACTTACAGGGGAAAGAAAAAGCAAAAAGGTTTTGCTGATTGTATTTTAAACTACACACACCGAATAAAAACGCTCCTAAATTCGCTTGAAGAAAGATTTTAGAACTTTGTGGGGAAAAAGAGTAGATCAGACAATTTCAATTTTCAATTATGAACCAGTGGACCGCATACCCTTTATAGCTTCTTGGCATTGATTCAGCAAACCTAATAATTATTATAGTAACAACCACAACAAAGAAAAAGAAAAAAAAACGCCCTATTTTGAAAAATTTAACAAAAAAGATTGAAAAAAACCCCGCCATTTTGAAAAAGGGATCATATTTTTAAAATATTTCATTGCTTAAGTTCTGTTTCCAACTTGAATGACAAAACCCTACTAATTTGACTTTTATATGCTAAATGCTCAGCAATTTGGGCATATTTTCATGTGGTTTTTCGATGCCACGTGCAAAGTGCACTTTAAATGTTTACATGTAATTTTTCAGCAATCTTTTAGCATCGGCTTCCAGGTTACGATATTTCTTCTTATTTTTGCAGTAATGCACGAAACAAATCAAACTGAGCAAGAATACAAACGTATTTTTCGAAACAAATGTGAGCATTTTTTTAACCACCATTTTTTAATTCTTGCACTCACCGCGTGGCGAATGGATATTTTTCGATCTAAAGCACGTAAAAATTAAATTATTTGGTGCTCTTGTTAATGAAGCTCTTGAAAGAGATGGAATTTGTTACCTTGCTGGCCTCTGATATATGCAAATGAAGTTTCTAATAGTTGAGACTTTTGGAGATCTAAATATCCCATAACAGAATAAGGATACAAATAACTTATTCATTTTTTGAAATTCTTTTCTAATGAATGGAACACAAACATTGCTTTTTATATCTATATTTTTTACTCTGCAATAGTTGGATTTATTTAGAAGATACGGTATATAATTTCAAGATTTTGTTCCTTGAAGATTTCCAGTAGTTAAAAAAGAGTTTCTTAGTTACCAGCACATAAAAAGAAAAAGATTAACCTTCATTTTTGAAATCATGCCAAACATTGTGCACATAATCATACACAAATTAAATGAGTTTTAAATCTCAATCCTTTTGCATCCTGTAAATATTTTAATTATTTTGAAAGTGGGAAGTCATTTTTGTACATGCTACCTTAAATGTGCTTATTTTATTTGTCATTTTAATTCATTATTTTTTTCCCACATAATTGCAATTGTTATGCTTTCATTGATAGTTAAGCATTTTGGGAAAATATAATTTAAAAATATGTTGATAGGTTTCAAAGTTGATCACTTCAATGCTGTAAGATTCTGTAGTGTAACGTTGAATATCCGATTTGTTCAATGTTATCTAAATATAAATGTAACTAAACCTTTACTTCTTAAAAAGAAAAAAAAAATCATTAAACATTTACCATGGAATATCTTTTTTTTGTATCTCTAACTTGATCGCTACTTGCAAAAAAGAAAAACTTTCATTGTAGCTGCCAAAAATTTTAAGTGGCTATCAAAGTTTTATGTATTAGTAGCCACTGGCTACCAAAGAAAAATCCCAGCCTACACCATGACTATGGTAATAAATCACAATCTCGGAAATGGTACCTCTTTTTCCACAAGTATAAAAACTCTTTTTTTTTAAGCATTTTTAATTTCGTGAAATACACCGCCAGCTCGGCCCTGTCATCCAGAGTCCTGGGGTTGTATTTTATGTAGTTCTGCTTAGCTCTGGTCTAGGGGTTGTAACTTACTATTTAAATTTCCCAATAATGCAGAAAGTAAAAAATATTTTTCTGAACATCCAAAATTTTCACTTGTTCTGAGGAATATTTATAATGACATATCAGGTGTCTAACAAGAGTAAATTGGATCCGTTAATGGGCCTTTCCTAAAAACCCAAGCATCCAAAATGGACCTTTCACAAAATTCTAGTCAAGCAAACCAGATCTTTCACTAACTATTTATTGAAAATGCAAATCAGAAATCAAAATACCTTGTATTTCCTTGCACCTGACCTGTCAATAATATTTGGAACCTGTTTTAAAGTTTTAATTAGAGAATCAGCTTGTGCAATGCATTTGCTGCAGGGTTCGTAAATATCGTGATATTTTCGAAAATGTCCGATATTTTGATATATATCCGATATACTATATCCTCAAATGAATGTTATTTATTTCCTTAAATAAGTATTATTACAGTACAGACTAAAAATTAATGTTTCTTTCAATATTTCTCTACATAAATATACATTAAAATTTACATACTATGAAATGTTATGCAGCCATTTTTGCTGAAATGTTATAGTTTAATGTTTTAAAAATTATATAATCTAATGATGATGTTGGCTACTATACTGGATATTGACTATTATGTTCATATAAAAATAATTACAGTATCATATTCATAAATATCAACTATCATGTAATATCAAAACCAAACCATGAAAACTTATTGATAACCGTACATTATATTAGTGTAATTCATTATTACAGTATGTAATATTTATATGTATTTTTTCATTTATACCATAACTTTTTTTATTAATTAATACTTCAAACTATAATATTGACTTTATTTTTAAAACATTAGAACCAAACTTATTTATTGTTTTATCACATTGCAAAGACACAAAACAAAACTGTAACTGAACAAAACAAATATAAAATTTAAATCGTTTGCTTAGTTTTACATAGTAAATTTTGTTACTAAAACAAAAACTACATGTTTCATTCAAATTTGGAACATAAAATTATGAATTAAAAAATACTTATGTCTTTGTTTTTAATAACTTAATGTTTTCATTTCTAGTTAACTCAGATTTTTTTCACTCTTTCATATTATTCATTATTTTATTTTTAGCAACTTTAAATTTTTATTAACATTAAGTGACTTTACTTGAGTATTAGCTGTTTCACTTATTTTTCTTTTGTTAATAAAACATCTGTTGTTTAGCACTAGCACAGATTGTACAAACATTAGACACATTTCCATATTCTGATTAACTTTTCATTTTTAACCAGGCATTTTTCATCTCTATTCAAGTTGTTTTGTAACTTTTAATTTTATTATTAAAAAATGAAAAAGGAATATCACATTATTACATCATACTAAATATGACATCATTAATATGATGAAGACAATTTTTCTATTGAAAAATATTGCATTTCAAAACATAAATATAGAAAATATCAAAATATCGTGATATTTTCAGAATAAATATCGGATATATATCATGATATATATCGGCGAACCCTGATTTGCTAATTTCGGAAAAATATGTCAGCAACAAATTATTAATATTGTCAAATTGCTAAGTATGGAACTTGTTCATTTCA
This sequence comes from Uloborus plumipes, assembly GCA_038373865.1. NCBI lineage: Eukaryota > Metazoa > Arthropoda > Arachnida > Araneae > Uloboridae > Uloborus > Uloborus plumipes. The sequence continues at coordinate 4,624 of JAXGGA010013100.1, forward strand.
TTCAAATTTATACCTTAAGTTAGTTGTTTTGTTTTTATAATTTGGTTTTTTTGTTTTATCATAGCCCAATAAGAATGGCTAGCGGCAGCCACAATCATAAGCATCTTGATATTGCTGTGTCATGATTTAAATAAAAACAATAAGTGAAAATATAAGATGTATCAGTGAATTAAACTTAGAACTTCAAATGGATAGGTGTTGGGGTAAAACGTCATCACTTAGATAGTTACCAGCTATGAAAATATTTTCGTTTAGTTTCTGGTTTAACCTTTATCAGGACTTCATTGGAAAATTCCAATCTTTTTACCTGTTTGGCAAGTTTGTGCCTTTAGGATGCATTTTAATGACTCTAATGGCTATGAGAAAATTATATGGGTTTTGAATACTAACAAGGGTGATTTTGTTCTGTTAATGTATAGAAATTCCCTTAGTATTTTGGCGTTAATACTGGAAATCTGGTGTTGTCTCTTATGCTATTTCTCCCTACCTCAAAGTTTTTTTTCTTCCAATTTTTGGATAATATGTTGGTGATTATAAAAATAAAAATCATGTAGACCTGTTAAAATGCAATCCTGGAAATGTTTTACTTGTCTATTGCCATGTTTATACTTTTGATGACATCAATGAAAAATGCGATCTCTGTGTTTCCTGTATAAGAATAGGATTTTTAGTAATTTTTTGTGCTAACTATGCTTTGTCAAGAGGCAATAAGAAAAAGTTATCTTTGTTTTTAATTTTTTTTAATCAATTTTACAATTTTTTTAGCAAAATTATCTATGTTAAATAGTTGCTGAAACAATGGTTTGATTTAATTTTTGCTTCAGCTATCTGAATAGATATGAAAAATATGCTTCATAGACTCTTAAAATGCAATTATAAAATATTTTTACTCAAATAAATTCCGTTACATGCTATTAGTATACTTTTGAGGAAAATTTGATTTTTCTCATTTTTGATGTGTACTATGCTTCAAGAAGTAAGCTAATAAAATTTCTTTTTATTTTTTAAATGCTGAACTGCTGCCTGAATTTTATTTTTCTTCCAATTAATCCTTTTAATTTTCTTAGCATAATTTAGCATTATATGTAATGGAATATAGAAGTAATAAATCAGTAATACCTATCCAGGGTTACGGAATATGTTTGACCCAGCGATCTTTGGATCTGGGGAAATTTGAGTCATCTGAGAAATTTTGTAGATTTGAATTTAGCAATCAATTCCCAGTGATGGAAAATGTTTCCACTCTCAAATACTTACCAACTTTTCTACATTACGCTTAAAATGTACACATTCTGACTTTTTGACGCTTCAGTCCGTTTTTATCTATCAAATTCGATTGCATCCACTATTGTAAAACTGCCCTACCTTTTGTCTTCAATGTAATTACATCACTAATTTTGTATTTATCATTTTCAACTTTTGTTATATTTTATTCACCTTGCAGTTTATGACGAGATATCTCGTCCATTTAACTTTTAGGAGCCGGGCGGTACACAGGCTGTACCGTAAGTCTTTTTTTTTAGAGGATAGGGTTGAGATTTTTCACTCGAACCCTTCGGAGCCAGTGATTTTTTCAAGGTTTCATACGTCTGGTACGCCAGTTTATACCTTCTCTTTTCAATGGAAAAGAAATCTGTGGTTCAACTGTCGTACTACCTGGGTCGAAAGAAAAATTTCTAAAAAAACAGCCCGGATCCAAAAGGTTAACATGTATTCCTGGGACTGCCCAACCGCAGGTTGGTTAAATTAGCTGCGTTGCACGATTTTGCACAGAGTACCGTGAGAATGAAAGTTATGTCCAGTGGAGTGTGTTTAAAAGTTCGGATTTGATTGAAGTCGATATTTTGCCGGCACACAGTACGAAAAATTAATCAATTGCCAAAAAATAATTAACTAGGAAAAGTTCCCTGCAATTATTTCTTCACCCCAATTATTAGCAGACAATTTTTATTATTTCAATTTAAAATCATTTTTTACTAACTTAAATACACTCGTATCATTTCTCTGGGTGAAGTTATCGATTTGAAATTTTCAAAAATCAAGGAAGGAAATCTTGAAAGGTTTTTTTTCCCGAAGTTTCCAGTGGGACAAAAAATCGAGAACTCAATAATTATTTCGGGTAGAAAGAGCCATTTTGTTCAATTTTTCAGTCCTTAAATATTAATTCTAATAAAGTGGAACTTATTAGATGTTTGAAAACCCCCTACGACCCATCTTGGGTGACCTCGTATCTCCCTGCCAAACTTGGTGGAGGTCCGGCATAAACAGTGGATTTGTATAGGGAACATACACTTAAGGCGCACACACATGCTGTCTGAGGTAAAACCTTCCGCCCATTTACGCATGCATCAGATCTTCTCTGATCTTATCAAAATAGGGGTGTTATGTAAGATAAAAACAAGGGGAAGAATAATAAAAAGCATTTTAAACCGTATCAAACAATGTGGAACGATGCTTATTTCAAATACATAGTTTAGTTGAATATGTCAAAAGGATGTAGCAAATGCAAGTTTTCAATTGAAAACTTCAGAAAGTTATCACCCTCAACCCATCTACCTTTTTTTAAGTGAAACTGTTCGTGAGTACTAGGCACGGTTTTCAAAGACAGACAATATATATTTTCTATTTTATTTAAATGGATTATGTTGTGGCAGACTTGTACGATCTTCATTTGGCCACACCCGTTAAAATTTTCATGAGTATTTATTTTAATGTCCTGGATTTTAGATATTAAAATTGGCCGAATGCACTTAAATTAGCAATTGTATCCATAACCCAGAAAATTCTATTGCCCTGATAAAACTTCAAAAGCATGACACTTCAGTCAATAACTGCTATAAATATCTCAATTTTATAAACGACTTTCACTAATTTTTGACTGTCTGTAAATTTCAACCATGTCAGATAATTTATTTGCGAAAAATTGTGGCCTAATTAATAATATAGTTCTATTTTTTTTTTTTTTTTTTTCATATTTATAATACTTTTTCTGCATGTCTTTGAATGCACCTTCTTTTAGCGTCACCATTCTTCATATTTTTCATTAACTATTTGTTGGCTAATAGTTTGCATTAATAAAAAATATTTGATATAGACTTTGGTTAAAGCTTTCATCTACTTACTTAATTTACTTTTTAAATACCTAGGAATGTACCTGTGTATTCCAGAATTCTCAAAACCCGTAGTATAGTAGTTTTTTTTTTTTCGAAACCCTCAAACAAAAAATAAAATTTTGGGAAAATTTTCAAATAGATTAAGGTAAATGATAGCTTTAAAAACATTTTCTGCACAACTCTACCCATCTCCTGGGTAGCATAGTGCTCTTCCCCTTTCTCCAACACTATACTACCCTACTCTACTTTATCCCCTACTTACCTTTCTCATTAAATTTATTCATGCAAAGTCTCCCTAATTTTATGCTTATGTCTCTAATTTTCATCTTTTAGTGTTGATAACTGTTACATCAGGCTTTTCTTAAAATATGAATGTAGTTTCAGAGAGGTTCTTAAGATATTGCTAAGCTCTGTGGCAGAATTTTTTTTTCTTTCTGCGTCAAATTTTCTAGAACCAATTTCTTTCTGCAATACTAGAATATTTTTCAGTAATAAATAGTATATATTCCCATCTTAAAGTAACGCAAGCTGATTATATTTATAAAAATTTTAACATCAATTATATAGCTTCATAGTTTTTAAAACCAGCTCACACTTTATAGCAAAAATTATTTCTACTCATTTTTCCTTTTCCAACTAAAAATGTTCACTGATTTCTCATCCGCTTATGGGTATATTTCTTCTCTATCTTAATACTTTGACACAGCTGGTCTTTTACATTATTTCAAACATTAATTAAGTACTATTGATATTCTTACATGAATAATAATGACATGTAATAGGTTTGAGTTTTTTTGTTTTTTTTTTTTTTAACCACTAAAAATATTAGCAAAAAAAATGCTCTCCAACAAAAAATTAGTAACTACTGCTCATTCTCTCTACGTCCACAAAGGTAGCTTAAACTGTTTTAAGCCTTCAGTTTAGAAACATGATAGGGGGATAACCCACAAAAAATAATAAATTGGTTTCTAAATACTTCACTTTCCAAAGATTCAGAAGGTAGAGAGAGCCTGAATCACCTTTTTGTAGGCGACCTGAAGATAGCCTAAAATTTAGTTTTCAATACTTCAGCTTTGAAAATTTTCAGGAGAAAAAACATGAATAACCAACTTCGTGCCCCTTACATGCTTCGGCAGCCAAATGGCAAATAACGGGAAGTGGGGGGGGGGGGTGCAGATTGTTCCACAAATGAGTAACTCTTAAGCAATCTTAATCTTCTGCAGAATGGTAAAACTACTAGCTGTTTTGTTTTTTTTTTCCTTACCAACCACAAAAATCTTTCTGCAGAATGTCTACTGATTCTGCGACAATATCGCCGTGTCAGCCACTTTCTGCCACAGGGGTGCTAAGTAAAATATTTGACATTAACCCATTAATGCCTAGCGTCCCTTTTTAGGGACGGTCCAAAAAAGGGTCTGAGTTTCCCCAAAATGAACATTTCAACCAAATAATAGTGTTCAATGAGTACCTTGGTATTGTTTCAATTCGTTATGAACAGATTGCAGCACATAACCATTGTAAAGTATGTTCTGTAGCAGTTTTAATATGATCTTTATCAAAAATGACATTGTTCACAATCTCGAGAAAAAAAGCTAAATTTTAAAAGTTATTCCCAGCTTCCCAGTTTATGTTAATTGCTGATTTTATTTCTTCTTATAAAATGTCTTTTTAAATATTATATCGTAGGTAGAAAAATTTTTTAGTAAAAAAAGTATGTACCCTCTGGGGTCTATCCTAACTTTTAAAGGACGATTTTTCTTTCCTTAATAAAAAAATTATTTTTTTCATAATATTTTTTTTAATTATTTTTCCTGTCCATTAAACACTATTTGTAACCAGCACACAAAATATCTTTGGAAAAAAAAAAGTCAGGCATTATGGGTTAAAATGACCAATAATTTCTACTGACAGCGGTCATCTTGGCCGCCTTGCCAAAATCATGAAAAAAATTTTACTCAAGAAAAATATCACTTTTGATATTCTATGCTAAATGAAGTAATTCAAACAATTTTTGCAATTCATGCAACTTTTTAAAAGTATTTTATTTTATAAAATAAATTAGGTTTTTTAGGGACTAAAGCAACCATTAGAAATTTAGTTCTTATTGCTGTTTGCAATACAATTTACAGTTTAAAAAAGTAAAACAACCTTATGGGATTTTTTTTTTCAGAAAGACATTGTCATTGTATATTATTCATCTTCCGTTCAAAAGAGCTTGCAGATCAGCTGATAAAAAAAACTTAATCTCTGCTCATTGACGAAATCTAAAAATTTCTTTTAAAGAACTACCAGCAGACTGTTTACTAAGAGTTACTACTATCTTTGAGTTAAACTGCTCAATATATGGTTACAATACAACAAGTCTTTACAATTTTTTTTTAACCCTAATAATTTCTGCTCACTGATTTCATTTTAAAAAACAGTAAGTTGCTTTTGACTGATAAAGTGCATCAGTGAAAGAAATCATTCTGTCCAATCAAAACCCATTACATGAACCTTTTGTGCCAATATCCATAATATTTAATGAATAATTCTGTATCTATTTTTATGATCATTGCGTTCTTAGCTATGCTTTTTAAAGTAATCTTTCTGTAACTGTTTTTAAACTGATATTTCTTTTATTTCATACATTAAGATTATTATGCAAGGAAGCAAAATTTATTTTTATTTTCTTTTAAATCTTGACATCATAACAGGGGTGGAAAATCTGCTCCCATTTTGAAATCCTACTCCCACCTGCTCCGAAAATGAAAAATCTGATGTTTCATATTTCAAAAATTTCCAAAGTTGCTCAAAGTGTGACAAAGATTACTACATTCTACTCCAAAAACTGAAATTTACCAATTTTTCTACGGCCCACGACCGTAAATAAAGAGTTAGAATTTCTATTTTCAATAGCCCGCCAAAAAATTTTCAGATCTGAAAAAAAGTTTGGAGGTACTGCTTTTCGGCAGCAATGCCCTAAAATCATGAATTGTTTCTTACTTCTTCATCTCAGTTCAGTCGGTTTTGACGGAAGACACCCTCCTTTTAGTCGAATCTCCCTTACTAAAATGTATTGGACTGGAAATTTTACCGAATTCAACATGTGTTTAGTGAGCAAGCTCTTTTCTAACTGATATATTTTATTTAATTTATTTTTTTATGCATTTAAGATAATTTAAGAAAAAAAATACTCTAATTTTTAATTTCTAGATCATTTTAGTAAAACCTAAATTTTAGAATCGTAGGTACCGTTCGCATGCTTTGATAGTTACACGTCCTTCCTAAAATTTCAATACTTTTGCATCCTAAAACTGTTTTAATTGTAATAGAAAATGTAACTCATTTTGGCCTATGGAACTTTAAATGAATTTATTTTATGCGTTATTTTAATTGTCTGTGTATTATTTTTAACTTCAGTTAGCATTGCCTTTCAGTGATTAGCCTTAAAAATTGTTGCGCATAAGTAAATGTTTTTGTTGCAAATTTATTAGATGATCATTAAGAGGAAATTAGTATGGGGTTTTACTAAATGATTAATTTAGAAGGATTTTTGTTTTTAATAAGTATTATAATCAAATTATACTATATTAGCATGCCTACTCTCCTGCTTTAGATTTCAGTGGGACCTCCTGCTTCCAGTACAATTTATCTTGCTTTTTGAGGAATTTAAAAAGTTGTTAAATTTTTATTGAAATTTATTGTATGTTTGAAACATATGGAAAATCAGTGCGTTTTCATTTTGTTAAATTTTTCACTGCCCTGGACTTTTTATAAAAAAAAGTGGACAAAAAACTAGCCCTCCCAGTCCTGGAGCCGCCTTTCTCTGAAGCAAATTGTGAATTTTTGTATTTCAAATAAACAAACATATATGTTCTATTTCATTCATATGTATTTTAGAGAAAAAGTTTCACGCACATTTCAAATGACATTTTTATGTGAAATAATTTCTTGTCTCAATAATAAATTTTGATTTTTCTTTCAGACGGATGATGACCCCCCACATAGTTTTAATCAAGTGTTCATACTCAAACCCACACCCGACACCGGAAGCTTTTTTGTTGCTCATGACTCCTTCAGGCTGTCGCTGCACTCTATGTAAACATGTATACTGTTGGTTTCTATTCAAGATAATTTTTAAGGCTTTCAACAAAGTAATATTTTATGACTGAGGTTAATTGAAATGTATATGTAATTTTTTTCATTCAATAAAATGTGATGTACTTTGCTTATAATGTAACTGTTTGTCATCTTACCTACAGTGTGGTGTGTTTCTCGGATTTTTGAGAGCATTTGTCCCTGTGTGAAAAATTAAAGAATATTTATTCTTTGCTCCATTGCGTTTTAAGTTGATTATGCGCCGTATGTGTAATAATACTAAGTAATTTTGTTAATACTTTCTTAGAAACATTACCATTTTGATAATTTGCCATCAGTTCTTTTGCTTTAACTATTCAATTTTGAACTCTTTATTCAACTTCAAAGTATTAAAAATTTTTTAATTAAATTTTGTTATATGAATAGAAAATTCACGATTTTTCTGCGTTGGTGGGAAAACAGAATTGATCAAGTTGTATAACAGTAATAGTAAAAAAACCCAGCAAAAAGTGCATAAAAGTGTATGGCTCAAAATTATTTAAAATGCATAAAGAAACATAATTAAACATAAAAATACTTTCTGATGTTGATAACATTGTGACAGAACTATCTTCCGTCTGATATTTAAAATTCTGTCCAAGTTTTTATGTTATAAAACATTTTTAATGCATAAAATGTTCTACATATTTTCTAATAAAACACCAAAATAATAAAGTAGTGGCCTAACCAGCTGTTCCATAGTTGAAATGCGGCTTAAGAGCCATTATTTTGAAATTCAGACAAGGTGTGGCAGTGACCATTTTTGATTTTCCTCATTTTTTTATATGTCAGAGTAGGTCATGAGAAATGAACATTCTGAAGTTTGCAGCCCCCCAAAAAATTTTGTTCGCTCGCTAAAAATTCCCAAAGTTTGATGTTATGCAGCGCTTTTTTGGTAAAACGGCTGAAAGACGCATTTCAGTGCGCTGTAGTTTTTTACAGAAACGCCACCCCATGGTTATGTTTACATTTATTAATTGTACAATGTGTAGTTATGAGGACCCCATAGTTATTTGGGTTGGGGTGTGTTTTTTTCTTCAGTTAAGGGGCCGCAAAGTACGGTTTTTAGACCATTTTCGCTCGACTTTGAACTGCGTTATTTCCCCCCTAAAAGCAACCCCCCGAAATTTTTTTAACATATACTGAAACTTTATACTATGAAGAGAATATGTGGTACGAAAATTGTTTATTATTTCATTGCTTTAAAGAGAAAAAGACTTAGACATTTTTCAAATTTTCAAAATTTGCGGTTTTTTGATCGCATTTAACTCAAAACAGCAACTTTAGGAAGAAAAAGCTTTTATGGATTATGGAACTTACAGATGTGTAAAATAACGTAAAAAAGAAAGTTGCGTGGGGTCTCGTCTCGTTTTCAAGAAAATAATTTTTTTTGTAGCTCATTTTAATGCTTTTTTCTCATAGTAAAATGTGTCCATCAAGTAGGTCAAATCTGCTGAAACTGTAAGTATATAGTAAAGATATATTTAAATTTGTATAAGGAAAGAGAAAAAGACTAAAATCACCTAATTTTGTCAAATGTTTTTATAATTTTTAGTTTTTTAATTGCAATTAACTCAAAAAACGTGATATCCTGAGACTATTATTGAATGCACATATTACTAGCTTTGAAATATTGGAAAAAGTAAATTCGGTGAGGTATCTTCAGATGTATTCTAGTGGGAGGTCACAATGACCTCCCGAAAAATTTCATGATCGAAAAATTTTGCTGATCGTTCGGCAAAGTTGGAAACAATTCTGCAACATTGAACTTTTCTATTTATTTATTTTTTACATGTTATGATTATTTTTTTATATTATATGATACCTACATATGTGTAAAACGACGTACAAAATAAATCGGCCAGGGTTCTCTTATAGCTCTACAGAAAAAAAAAATGTAGCAGATTTTAATGCGTTCTCCCGTAGTAAAATGTGTCCAGTATGTAGGTCAGATCTGCTAAAATTTAAAATACATGATGATAATTTATATATGTGTGTTTTATATTTGAGTGTACAGTATTAGTGAAAAAGAATCACAGCACTTAATTGTGTCTAAATTTTTAGAACTTTTAGCTTCTTATTGCAATTATATTAAAAAACGATAAATCGTTACTGAGGGAATTATTGAATTTACATATTACTAGCTGGCAATGACTGGAAATATTCGAGAAAGTAAATACTGTGAGGTATTTTTAGAGGCTCCCCAATGGGAAGTCAAAGGAGGTCACTGTGACCTCCAGAAAAATTTCATATTCGGAGAATTTTTATGAAGATTCGGCAATTTTAGAAACAATACTGCAACATAGAAATTTTCTATTTATTTATTTATTTTTTACATGTGGGCTTGATCGTATTTTATCATTCGGAAAAATTGGGAAATTCCTTTGGCAAATTAAGAACATCTTGAGAAGTATAAGATACTCATGGGCACTGGAACTTAAATTTTTACAGAATACGATCAAGCACACGTGACAAATATGTATCATTAAAAAATCTCAATGTTACAATAGTTTCCAAATTTGCCGAATCGTCAGCAAAATTTTTCGATCATGAAATTTTTCGGGAAGTCACTGTGACCTCCCACTAGAATACATTTGAAGAGACCTCACCGAATTTACTTTTTCCAATATTTCAAAGCTATTAATATGTGCATTCAATAATAGTCTCAGGATTTCACGTTTTTTGAGTTAATTGCAATTAAAAAACTAAAAATTAAAAAAAATTTAGACAAAATTAAGTGTTTTTGGCCTTTTTCTCTTTCCCTATACAAATTTAAATATATAATTACTATATACTTAGAGTTTCAGCAGATTTGACCTACTTGATGGACACATTTTACTATGAGAAAAAAGCAATAAAATGAGCTACAAAAAAAATTATTTTCTTGAAAATGAGACGAGACCCCACGCAACTTTCTTTTTTACGTTATTCTACACATCTGTAGGTTCCATAATCCATAAAAGCTTTTTCTTCCTAGAGTTGCTGTTTTGAGTTAAATGCAATCAAAAAACCGCAAATTTTGAAAATTTGAAAAATGTCTAAGTCTTTTTCTTTTTAAAGCGATGAAATAGTAAACAATTTTCGTACCACATATTCTCTTCATAGCATAAATTTTCAGTATATGTTAAAAAAAATTCGGGGGGTTGCTTTTAGGGGGGAAATAACGCAGTTCAAAGTCGAGCGAAAATGGTCTAAAAACCATACTTTGCGGCCCCTTAACTGAAGAAAGAAACACACCCCAACCCAAATAACTATGGGGTCCTCATAACTACACATTGTACAATCAATAAATGTAAACATAACCATGGGGTGGCGTTTCTGTAAAAAACTACAGCACACTGAAATGCGTCTTTCAGCCGTTTTACCAAAAAAGCGCTGCATAACATCAAACTTTGGGAATTTTTACCGAGCGAACAAAATTTTTTGGGGGGCTGCAAACTTCAGAATGTTCATTTCTCATGACCTACTTTGACATATAAAAAAATGAGGAAAATCAAAAATGGTCACTGCCAAAATTTCCCTTTTTTGTTCGATTTTCAAAATAATGGCTCTTAATACCTTGTTTGTCATATTTCAGTTAAAGACCAGGGAGCTCAAATCTGATCATTTTATTTTTTTTTTATTGTAATCAGGGGTGATTGTGTTCCGGTATTTTACCGGATTTCCGGGTATTTTCATAATTGATTTTGGTATTTGTATGCTCGAAAATACCGGAAATAATATATTTTTAATACAGATTTTTTTTCCTTTCTCGAATTTTCGGTGATTTTACCGATAATTATTTAATATAGTCATCATTTCGCATTTTCGATGCTTGCTATTCCTTGTTGAAAGGCAAGTAAATTGAATTTCTTTTTATTTTAATTAAATCATTAAAACAAGAGTTTTAAACAAAATTCCATGCTCTGTAAATGTAAAATGTCAAGAACTTAAATGTTTAATCTCTGGTTGATTTTTTTTTTTTTTTTTGTTACAACAATTTAAGTTTAACCCATACATAGTATCTTTCAATAGTATTTCACGTCAGTGTTAATAAGTATGAAATCTTTGACTCTGGTCATATTGTATTGATTAGATTTATAGGTATTACATCTAGATAAATTCTTTTCCAAATTTTCAATAACAAATGTAACTTTCATTAAATGTGTTATATCAATATTTTCACCCAACCAACAGTAATTCTGTTAGACCTTTACTTTATCTTTAAAATATTTTTTGGAGATAATTTGTACAACACCAACTTAAAAGTAACTTTATTACTCATGTATAATTTAATTAAATGCATGCACGCACAATATTTTGACTAAAAACTATTTGAAACTTTTCGAATATATGAAATGTGTCTTGTCTGTTTATGAATAATGGCAATTATTATTAAATATGTATAATTATAAAATTAGGCGTGCTTAAGTAACAGGGCCCTTGGTTTAAAAAAAAGTCACAAGCCTCCCACCCCTCCAACACACACGCACATTTTCTCTTTAAAACTTTCGGGTATTTTTTCATGAACTCACAATCACCCCTGTGTAATCCAACTAAGCAGAATTTGGCATAGTCAATAATTTCTATTTGAACTGTCTGTATCTGCTTTTAGATGCAGACTAGACTGGTGCAAAATTTTGAAGGTGAAAATATTGTTTATTAATTGCATGATAAAATTGCTAGTTTTTGAACTCTGCTTTAACATTAGCCATGAAATAGGTTCTATAAACATAGAAATGTTTTTTGCAAGATGCTGGAAATTAATCGGGCTCTGCAGGACTAGTAGAATTTAGTTGAAAAAGTGTTGTCTTTTACCCAATGAGCATCAATGCTGGCAAAACCAACAGCACCTGTTTTATTGGAGCAAAGAAACAAAGCTGTTATTTCTGGAATGTCAGCGCACATTATGGAATTGATAATTGGTATCTTTTTAATAATGCATAGTTTTCTTTAACACTATAAGTACTTCTCTATAAATGATTTCAAGCTTACAAGTGCAGTTGCTCGCTGGTATTCCAATTTCACATTAGGGTAATTCCATTGTGACTAACATAACATTTAGAGTAAATTTTTAATCTTTCTTTCTGTGTGTGAGCCTTATTTTTGTCACAATACCAAAAACAAGGTGTTATTCTTCTCCGCATAGATGAGTTGTTTAAGTTAATATACAAAAAGAATAATATTAATTTCATTTTTGGCAGTTAGAGGACATTTTGATCAACGTGACTAACATAACAGATCTGTTTCAAATCTGTTATGTTAGTCACGTTGATCAAAATGTCCTCTAACTGCCAAAAATGAAGTTAATATTATTCTTTTTGTATATTAACTTAAACAACTCATCTATGCGGAGAAGAATAACAACTTGTTTTTGGTATTGTGACAAAAATAAGGCTCACACACAGAAAGAAAGATTAAAAATTTACTCTAAATGTTATGTTAGTCACAATGGAATTACCCATTAGCTACCAGTTTTTTTTTTTTTTTTGGTTATCTTGCTCCATAAGAGGATTTTTGCCTCCAACTCTGTTACTTTCCTATTCCATGCTGATGAGTGCATAAAAAGCACGAAACTGCAGTCCATGGATGGAAATGACCAAGTTGGCGGTGTATTGCATATTTACAGTTATTTAATTAGTTTACTTCCATTTATTTGGCACAAAACATAATCATTTAAGGAAGGGGGGAAAAACAGGGGTGATTGTGTTCCGGTATTTTCATGATCGATTCTGGTATTTTCATGTTCAGAAACACCGAAAATAAAATATTTTTAATTGTGCTTTTAGCTTCTCACCTTCGGTTTTTTTTTTTTTTGCTTCGATTTTTCGGTGATTGTACCGATAATTACTAATTATTTTTATCGAATAGAAATGTTAAGATGCCATTCTATTTTTTTTTTTTTACTTGAATAAATTATTTTATTTGCATCCTTTTTTATTTTAAGAAATGCAATCGATTTGCATCCGATATCAGAATAGACTTTTTCGTATTTCAAAACACGCACCCCCCTCCCCCCCCCCACACACACATACATTTTCTCTTTAAAACTTTCAGGTATTTTTTCATGAACTTACAATCACCCCTGAAAAAAACATGTTCAGTGTTTCGTGTTTATTTTGGTCAATCATGTGGACCTAGGTCTTGCCTCATACGAACATCCTGGTAGCTACGGCTATCTGAGGGAAAAAGGGGGGCGGTGCCGAATTATAGTCTACTAGTGTGAAGATTTTCTTCGGCTGACTAACCCTGATTAAAAGTATGCATAGCAGCACAAATTATGAATTCTTTTTTGAGAGCACCAGCCTGAAGTGGCATGTGGTGTGAGTGCTTAACCACTGTTGGTGCTAGTAGTAATTTTTTTCGTTTTGTTTTAAGTATTCATCTTATTGAATTTTGAGGTAAGTTTTCGATTGTAATTGTTAGAGTAACGGAAAATTTCACTGAAATTTCCACCTTTTTAAAAATTTATTCTTTGGTTGATTGTTTTAGAAGTAGTTCATAGCTTATATTTAGGCATACTTATAGCATTTCTAAACCCCTGGCTCACCAGAAAATATGGATTAGCAAAGGAAACAGAGTCTCTTAATATAAGCACTAACTTCAAATTTATTTATCAAATAACAACTAGATGTGAGATGTTAAGTTTTTATACATGCAGTGAGTTCAGTAGTTTCATTGCCTTATATTTAAAATTATTACAAACATGTAATCGTGGCCACTCTACACTCTTAATCTTTCAAACTTAACAGTGATGTTTAAAATAATATTAGTATCATTGATGTAATTTAAAGGAAACAATGGAAATGAAAATTTCTGAAGCAACCAGCTGCAGCTTATTCCCAAGTTACTCTTTTCAACTGAAACCAGTCAATCTCCTTAAGGGGGAACCAGTCTTTAATAGTATTGGATAATTTTTATTGTAGGAAATATGCAGTTTCTTAATACACTTATGCTCCTAGAATATTAAACAAAAATTGAACTATAAAACTGTAAATATTTTCAGACAATTTAAGATGAAAGATTTCGACCCTAATACACTTCCAAATGAACGACTGCATTCGAAATATATGAACCTTCATTGTTCACATGGTAAATCAATCAGCAGCTGGAGAAGAGCAGCAACGAAGAATATTCTCATAGCTGTGGATTGAAAATCAGGAGCAATGAAAACAGCTTCAGAGCTCACAAATGTACATTGAAAAAGTAGAGGTCTTCTTTGCTCCAGAAAATCAAGTCAATTGAAAGACTCGATAAGGTTTCCCCACTGGTTCCTTTTCTAAAATAAAACTGAAAGTTTAAAAGCTTTCTTTTAGACTTTCAGTTTTATTTTAAATTTTATTTATATGGTCTTATCCCTTAATCTCTTATCCCAAACCCCTACAATGTTAACGGTATGACAAAAAGAGAGAATTCACTAAATGTTTCCAACACCATTCTTGCTAATCCTTGTGTAAAATGACCACCTAAATCCAAATATAACCACCATTTTCTGGAAATGGATTTCCCCCATATTTTTTTTATACAGCCATGACAAATTGCTTTTTTTGTTATCTTTTTGAACTTCAAACATCGTATAGTCCCTCTTTCAAATTGGCAGTCTGCCAAAGTGGTGCGCTCACTAGCCTTTTGCTCAGTGGCGTAATCTAGGGGGGCAAGTGCCCCCCTACTTTTTTTGGTCCAGGGGCAGAGTTATTATTTTGCCCCCCTAGTTTTTAAGTGAAAAATTTTTTTTAATTATTTGTCAAATGATGCATATACCTTATTTTCAAACGAGAAAAAATGTAATTTCCTAAATGTAACCATTGTAGGAAAAGACGGGACACAATACAATACAAATGCGACGACCAGCAGCAGGCTCTGGGCCCAACTAGGCTGGTCCTAGTCAAATTAAAGACCCCAATGAAGATCAATGGCCCTCTTAAAGCTATCTACTCTCCATTGCTCCTTACCGCCTCTTCCGGTAAACTGTTCCAAGTTCCCACTTTTTTAATACAGAGACAGTCTCGGTGCAAGGAAGCAACCTCTCTTCCTGATAGCAAGCCCTCACCCCCTTTTCCTTGGAAACTGCTTTTAAGCAATAAATAGGGTCTGATTTTATCCATAAGACCTCCTAGACACACATGGTCAAACAAGGGGCCCTGAAAGGATAAAATCTGTTTAATTTACGTTGCTTAAGGTATCTTTGAAAAAAGCAATTTGAACGAAAAAAGATGATAAAATTGCATAATAAAACAATACTTGTAGCTGATACTTGAAAGTTGTTTGGCAAATTTAATTGATGTTTTTCTTTTTCAATTTCTTTTTATTATTTTGTAAAGAAACATTTACATGACATTTTTTAAAATAAATGTTACAGTACAGTCCCCCACCTCCCCCCTCGACTCTGATTCAGATTAGCCCTCTCTCTGTTTTTACCTCCCCTTTTTTTTTAATTGCAACACTGACAATCCGCTGTAGTTATTTAGATGTAGCCGAAGCCCGGAACACAGTTCTGATTCCATTGATTCTACAGTTTAAGCTGACCTACGGTGGGCATGATTCCCTTGAGAGCCGGCTCCCGAGTTGACGCTCAAGGTAATCTTTCAGCTTTGACGGTGCCTTGGATCCTTGATGGTTTCGTGGAAGTCAGTCCCTTTAAAGTTGTGAGAAGGACTTGAAGCTTATCTTGGTATAAAGAGTTAAGATAGTGTTCTTTAACATCTGTCATTATTTATGGAAGCTATTGGCTATTATTAGTTTCTTCCACTATTATATGGATCAGACTAAGATCTAGATCAGACCACCATGGAAGGCGTATGGGAATATCTAACTCTTTCCCACGATTTTTTCACTCAAGTTATGAATAACTGGACGCCGCAGACAACAAAAATTTCTCATGAATGGAAAGGTACAGCTACTAAAAAAAAAGTCGGATTACCTTTGTCGGGTTATTTCTATAGGTAATCCGGTAACCTTTAGTACTTTATTTATCGCTTCACAATATGTACGTGTGTTGTCGGATTGCCTTTGTCAGTTGTCGGATTATTAATTAAGTTAATTTTTATTGCTCCACTATGCATGTGTGTGGTATACCGCAAAACTAGGAGGCGTGTACAGACTATCTGTCTCCGGTTAATTAGCAAATAGAATGTCTAGTCTATCTAAGCATCTGTCACAGCAACATATATCCCACCAATCGAAAAAATTGTCCTTAAAAAGATGCACGCCTACACATTGAGCCCCTGTTAGTTAGGATACGCTGATGAAACTAATTTTGAATTTTTATTGGAAAAAGAGTCCACTTGTTGATTCGGTTCTACAAGGGTATAGGGCACGTCAAGCCACTAGTCAATACTAGAGTTTAGAGTTGCAGTGTCAGAAGATCCATCTCCAGTTTCCTCCAAGTTTGGCAAAAAGATAAAAAGTTACGAAGTAGATGATAATAGATCTCTAACAAATAGGTTAGTCTTTCTACTTTTATCTCTTAACATTTTGTCTAAATATTTACAGTCACCAAAAATAAATTATAACAACATATTAAAAATGGTCAAGGAAACAAAGAGTATCTTAAAAAATCTTAGAACAGATCAAGAGTTTGAAAATTTGTTTAAAACTACTTCCGATCTCTCTACAGCTATGGGATTTAAACCTCCTCACATTCAAAGACACAAGCGTGTGCTGTGCCCCCGAAATTAGGAGGCGGAGATAAACAATCTACAACTACTCCGAAAGACCACTATAGAATCGAAAATTATTTTAAAGTTTTAGATGTATTTATTAATGAAATTGAGCAATTGTGGCGTTTTCAGATGTCTTGACAGAAAATGAACCTAGAATCCAAAGTTTGGAACTGATTTCCAATTTGTACGGTTTAAGTTTAGAAGAAATCAAAGCTGAAGTTCAAATTTTTAATCGCATATTTAAAAGCTCAACAGAGACGGATAACTTGGAAAACAAAATCAAATACATTAAGCAACACGATATAAGAAAAGGATTTATAAGTCTTCATACATTGTATAAAACTTTCTTATGCATACCAATGAACACCGCATCAAGTGAAAGAATCTTTTCTCCATTAAAAAGACAAAACATATCTGCGCTGCACAACAGGGTAAGAAAGATTATCAGACCTTGCGTTATTGAACATTGAAAGGGACATTATAATAGATAAAGATGCTGTCATCAATGCATTTTCTTCAAAGGCAGAGATGAAAGGAAGGCGCCTTACCCTTCATTAGTGCTTGGTTGAATATGTTTTTTTTGTCAGATTTGTACTTGTTTTCATGGTTAATATATTTAATTTGTAAATTTAAACTAATTTTTATTTCCTTTTTGCTGTTCGGTAATACATATAACTTTTGATTACACATTTTATTTTATAGCTTTTGATATTCCTGACTTGTTGCACGCGTTATGACTCGGTGTATGTAAATTTGATTCTTAGAGCAGAGATTTTTTGTATAGCATGGATTAAAAAACCAGTACGAACTGAGATTGATTTTAGAAATCGATAAGATTTCAAGACCTACCTGTTGAAAAAAAAATGGAAAGAATAAATTTTTAGTTTAGGAATACGGAATGGTTGTTGCCAAACATATTGAGTTTTTCAGTGCAATAAATTTTATTGGTTGAAATACAGTTTCGATTCGACGAGTCATTTCATATTCTATGTTTATCACCCAGCTTTTCAATTTTTTTGAATCTTAATTGATTCAGCTTTAACACTTTAAAGATGTTGGTTTCGAATCCTTGTGAAAGAAAATTTTTCTTCCAAATGTTACCATTGCTAATAAGACCTTTTGCTCCCAACAATGGTTAAATCAATATCGCTTTTACTAATTTGTTTCCTGAATTCATTAAGATTAGTAACTGTACTTCCAGAGGTTGACCGAATGAATGAACAATGCCTATTTTACATGTGAAATTTTAGCAACTAATCCCTGTGTAGGTTTTCTTTAAGATATACTCAGGGCCGTCGCGACCGGGGGGGTGAGAGGGGTGTCTCACCCTCCCAGCGATTTTTTCCAGTCGGCAAAATCAGTTTGATTCGGAATTTTTAATGTTTCAGATTTTCAATGATGTGCTCAATCACACATGTACAGTTACCCGACCGTTTGGAATTATTTTACCGACTGTTCCCTTTAACGTATCATCTCCTGGGAATTTTGACCGAGTAGGCTCATGTAATACGGCGACGTCAATCGTCAGATTCACTAGAATCGGCATTTTTCCTTTTTCAAATTCAGGATTCACGAAATGCTTCATTTCCCCTCTTTTTTATATAGTACACATGTACACAGATTTATAATATGTCAGAATACCATGTTGTTAATTTCATATCTCAGACACAGAACTTTTTCAACTGCTCACCGAATGCTTATTTTGCCGACTGCTCAATTTGCCGACATAATAAGTGTTCACTCAGTGAATTCGGCTCTAAAGTCGGCATTTTTGCTTTGATTCTGAATTCAAAATTTTTGAGTTAAGTAATAAGTAGCTTTTTTTTAGAGCCATGTTTACATTTTCACTTTTTATAAAAAAAAAAAGGAAAAAATAAAAACATGTACCGTTTGATCGTAGACAACTGTTCAGTTCATTTGAAAGAAAATAAATCATGTCAGCGACTTCTTCTTTTACTGCAATCTTAACTTGCCGGTAGTTACTTCAACAAAGTCTCATTTTGCCAACATTATACCGAGGGATGCGCCGAACTCAAATTTATGTGATGGAAGGAAATCATGTCATTTTGCCGAATGGTAAAATACGGGTCGGCTCAAGGGCAGATCCATATTCTAGTTGAGGAGTGGATTGTTATATCTTATGGAAAGGAGGGATCAAAGTGCCATTTTGGGGCAAAAATGTGGGATATTTGGCAATTTTTTTTTCGAAATATAAGTCCTAAAAATGCAGTTTTAGGCTATATTTGATTGTTTAAAGACCGACCAAAGGGAGGCCAAAATTACCTATTTAAGCCTGTAATTTTGGAAATTTTTCGGATGAGAACAGGTTCTATTTGTTTCACGGACACCCAGGGCTCGTTACCTGTGCAGGAAATATGTTCTTCCGTAGCATCTTTTTTATATATATATATTTTTTTAATCTATGCCAAAGTATGCATAAGCTTTTTATAGGAATATAATAAATTAACTCTCAGATCGCAATTTCCTAAATATCTTACATTGAAGTTGAACAAAAATGAAAATAAGAAAGTAAATATCGTCGAAAGTAATCGAATGGTGACAACGGACGCTTCGCTTCTGCTCTGCTTTTTGTCTGGTCAGTAAAAGTGAATCTTTTTCGCTGGGGGGGGGGGGGTCTTGGAATCTTAGCTGATTCTTTCGTCTTCATTGCATGATTCATTCGTTGTTCGGGGAACGCGTCCATGGAAGCGTCCCGGGGCCTAGAGATTTCGGTGCTGTCGCTTGAGGCCCTTTTTCCTCCTCCTTTTGGCGCGAAAAGAGACAAAAGCATCGCGCAAAGAAAGAAAGAAAAGAGGAATCGGCTAGGACAACTTGCTTTTTTGCTTATCCGCTTTCCGGATTTCCCTTCAAAAAATGCATACTTCCACTTTCATCACCCCAAAGAAGAAAGAAAAACAAGTCAGGGAGCGTCAAGGATTTAGATTTTTGAGGTATGTTTTAAAATAAGAAACCTGATGATAACTGATTGATTTCTTTAGACTGCAAAATTTGTAGGTGTTTGGATATTTAATGAGTACTAAATAGGTTGAACTTTGTCCAACTAAAATTGACTTGTTGTTTGTGTTTGATGGAAATAATTTTAGAAACATTTTTTTACGTAGTAATTGTAAATATTTTTATGAAATATGTTTTCATTTAAATTAGAGATGAGATGATGAGCTACTTATACGTTTAGTAGAAAATTATTTATTGTGCTTAGCTACAGTTTAAGGCTAAGATATAGCAGCCTTGTGTAGAATGTGATCAGCCTCTTTAAGCCGCTGCTATGCTATGGAAAAATAAAAAAATAAATAAGTAAAACTTCCTATTCAGTAATTAACAGTAATTTTCGTCAAATGAATGCGTAAATAAACGAAAAAAATGAATTGTTAATGGAAAATAAACGATTGTATGAAAAAGTGAATCAACTAATGTATGAGAAAATAAATAAGTGAATAAATTAATATATGGAAAAAAAAATAAGTGAATAAAATAGAGAATGAATAAGAAAATAAATGAATGGATGCGTAAACAAGCGAGTAATTAAGTATAAGAATGTAAATGAATTAATTAATAAATGAGAAACTACTTTCGTGATTTCATAAATGAAATGAACTAATAAAATGAAATGAACTACTATTTCAGTTTGTCTCATCCACTTTGCCCGACTTGCACTTTACACATTGCATCAAACATTTAAAATCAAAACATTTTAAACATGAACTAAATTAGTACTGCACTGGACATTAGGAGACCTCAACTAGTACTCAAAATTATAATTACAAGAATTTTATCATTTTATAATAACGAAAAATGTTTTTGAAAAACCACGAATATTACAAAAGGTGTATCAATTTCGAAAATAACTTGCATAATTTTTTTCGTTAATCTTGAGAACTACTTATTTCTTGTTAGGAATCAATTATTTGTTCAGGAACTCAGTTAAAAGATTGCTCGATAAGTGGCGCTGCAAACTGAAAATATTTTATCATTTCACTTTGCCCCTTCCCCTGGTATTTATTTGTGCCCCAAAAGGGTCTTTTTATGAAATTTTTTAATTTTCTATTTTCTTCCGATAACAAAGGGTTGAGATAGCTAAGAAACTTAAATAATTCTTATTCAATAAGTTTTATTTCTGCCGTGTTCGAAATGTACAAAAGTCATCTGTATTCTAACTATTTTGCTGTTTAATTCTGTAATAAAAAAATACAGGAAATTGAAATTAAAAACTCGTGTCAGATTCAGGGCATGAACGGAGTTACAATTTTACATTTAGGGGACTAAGCCCCCAGAAAAGCAAAAGTAAAAAAAAAGTTCCTCAAATAATATTTTTTAATACTTTTCTGAAACAATTTTTTTTTTTTTTTTTTTTGAATTTGTTCAGGGAAGCCCTCACTCAGCTAATATTAATAAAGCAGATTTTCTAGTATTCTCCAATATGATCAGGGTTATTTCGGAATATTTTTAAAACAGAAGTCTTCAAAAACGCTGTTTGGCCAATCTTCAATAGTGTAGGAAGTGCTGAGAGAGATCCAAGGATTTCCACAGGCCCACAGAGAAATTTCCAAATTGGCAACAGAAATGCAAATTTAGGCATTTTTGTGTAATGTTAGCCAAATTGGTGCTAGCCAAATCGATTGCCAAGTAAATTACGCCACTACGACTAGCATAAGAAATCCTGTATGATGGATTAGCAAGGCAAAAAAATGGTGATCTAGAAACCTGGAAAACTGCCAATTTGAAAGAGGAACTGCTTGCAATTTGAGGTCCAAAAAGGAAACATATAGCAATTTGTCATAGCTAATAAAAATAATAATAATAATAATAATAATACGCACACACACACACACACAAACACATCCGGAAGATAGCAACCACCTCCTCCCCTAAAGCGTCAGCATATACTCCGAAATTGCGTTTTAAGACGTCAACATCAAAACATTTTTCATGTACAATCAAAAATGCGTAAGTTCTCAATGCTCCTTCCTTACAGAAATAACTTGAAATTGCGTCTTAACAAAAAAGCTTTTTATTTTAACGTTTAAAATGACGCCCGACAACTCTGCACACTAGGGTGTCCCGAAAAAATCGAAATTCCGCAGAGTACTTAGCCTTAGTGCGGAAAATTTGTGACTCCCCAACACTAATTACTGTGCAAAATTTCTTGACTCTGAGTTAATGCCTTCTGCTCTGGCAAGAGGCTTGAAGTTTAGAGATTTTTGGAAAAAAAATCGAAAAAAGGGAAAATTTACAAAATATTTTAAAATTCACAGAATGTTAAGCCTTAGTGCAGAAAATTTGTGACTCCCCGACACTAATTACTGAGCAAAATTTCTTGACTCTGAGTTAATGCCTTCTACTCTGGCAAGAGGCTTGAAGTTTAGAGATTTTCGGAAAAAAATCGAAAAAAGAGAAAATTTACGAAATATTTTAAATTTCACAGAATGTTAAGAATTAGTCAACAAATTTGTGACTTTCTAAAGCTTTAAAAAATTTTGTGACTCTGAGTTAATATCTTCCGCTATAGCAAGAGACTTGAATTTCAGGTAAAAGAACCCAAAAAATTAATATCAGAGCAAAAATTCGTGACTCTGAATTAGTGTCTTCCGCTATGGCAAGATACTTGAATCTCAGGTAAAAGAGCCCTAAAGATTTTAATGAAAAAGCCTAAAAGAGGGGACCTTTGTTTATAATCTAATTACATGTAGAAATAAATTCTGTTAGAAATTAAAGTATTTATGCAGTTAGAAAATCTCCCTGACAAATATTCAAAAAATTCGAACTGCATTTTTCTATGCATTAAAGAAAAAATTACAAAATGGGTTTAAAGCTTATCAATAATGCATTTTTAAAACTTCATATTGTACTGTTCAAGCTTTGGAATTTACAGTTAGAGAGACATCATGTATTACTGTAATTTGAAATCACTTTTATGGTGAAATGCAGGCATATTGCTGCGTGATTTTAAGACAGCGAAAATAAACTCGTCTCTTTTCTCCTGGCCACATACTTGATTTGATGCCTTAGAAACTAATTTCACGATGCGTTCAACGTCCTGTGTATGGCAAGGGAATTGAATGAACTTCCATTTTTCGCATGGAACTCTAACAGCCATCATATTTTGAAGATCGCCTGACGGAACGTTGTAGAGAACTGGTGGAGGCGTTATTTTGAAATTGTTTCAGTCTATCAAACTAACATAATCTGCAGCCTCAAAGTTAAGTTTTGGGATGTGGAATGTGCGCACACAGTCTCCATCAACAGATGCACTTTCTCTAGCCTTTAACATTTTATGAATACCGAGCTCTCTGATATTCACATTTTCATCTGTTATCATTCATTCTGGACAAGCAAAGAATGCATTCCGAGCAATGACAGGATAGATTACGTCAAGATACATTTTTGGCAAGTATCTCGATGTATGAATAATTTCCCACACATGTCTTGCTCCATCTTTAATAGAATGGTTAAGTTTTATTTTAAACCAGGATGGTGAATATACGTTTAATATAAACTTGACCAGGATTTTCAACTCAGCTGATGGTTTTATAGTTGAAACGTAGAGTCTCAAGATTCTATTAGCTGTTGTCAGCCAACGAGAAATATTTAGAGTACCCGGTTCACGGTTAGCAAGATCTGGAGAGCATGCACCTGATTTGGTTGCATGGGATATCTGAAATAAATACTGATGGTCTTTACTCAGTATTGTCGGGTCAACATCAGGGCAAATTGCAATCTACTGCCTTAAACCGAACTATAGGAAGCTTTTCACAGTCGTACAGGCTTTTTCCAATTGTAACAGAGTAAGATTTTGGGCCTGTTGTTGTACCATCTACGAAAAGAAAGAGATGCCGTAATGGGAGTTCGTTAAAATGTAAAAGGCAAATAGCCCACTAGAGGGGCCTGCGAAGATTTTGCGTTAATAGGCGAATTATTCCACCTTTTATTCCAGTGTTTACGACTGTTCCATCTGCTCCGAGAACAAGAAGGTTTTCAAATCCAACGCCGTGAGCTTCCACATAACTATGGATGCATTTCATGATGTCTAGACTCGACCCTGACTTAGGAGTGATGTGTCCAACATACTTATCTCGGGCTCTTTTACAAGAGAGTAATGATCTTCTACTATAGATCATGAATAAAATTTACCTATCTCATTTCTTTCATTCATCCTTGTTTTGTCACGGAGACCGTCAAAGTAAAGACCGAGTAAAGGAGTGTTGGTTTCACTTAGGGAAATAGCTTTCAATTCTTTTCCAATTCTCGCTCGTTCCCTAGAAATTTTGTTTTTGTCGATGACAAGAGAAGTGTCGATTTCAGAAATCATACCAATATCCTGCAAAACACTAGAAGCAACCGCTGCTGCGGCTCTGTTAGAAATTCCAAATCTCAAACTCGTAATAGCTGTATTTTTCAGTTTAATCCGCATTTGAGAAGATGTAGATGTAGAAGGTTTTTCGCTCAAAGTATTAGAGCAAGAAAGGTTTGATTTAGTATAATTTCCTGCTTTCAAATCTTGGGCGGATTTTATTTGATCCTCCGATTGAACTGAAGTTGAAGTAGATGCGCCAAAAAAGTAACGAATAGAGTGCTGTGACCTTCTTTTGGCTCTCTTTTGAAGTTTCTTTGTTTCTCCAATATCCACTGCACTGATGGACATTAATCTAGTAGTTCTTTGATCATAGAGAAATAGTCTTTTTTTCAAAGGAACTTTTTTCTCTTTAGGACATGCACATGAATCAAAATCATGGCACTTACAAGCAGCTATATCAAAGAGTTCCACTGCATCCTCCTTAAATTTCACAAGTCGATCTCTTCTTTTCGCGCTGTGTTTGACTCTTTTAAGAACAGCCTTTATATCCACATAATTTTTGTGATAAGTATGTATCATTGCAATAACACGTTACTTTGAAATTACTGGAATGCACGAGTCCTTATACAAGTTTATTACCTTTCTTGCTACACGATCAGCAATAATCGAGAAGCTAGGCTCCTTATTACTATCCATCTTCGAAGAAAATATTCGTCTCTCGTACATACATTTTATAACATCTCCATAGGTTGGAAGCATGCAGTCAAAGTCTTTAGCGTATCCAAAAATTGCACATATCTCTTAGAAAAAAAATTGAGCGTTTCGATTTAGACATATCGAACTAATATGAACAGCACACCAAGACTTCCAACAAATACTTAAATCATTTAACTTCCTTGTCGACGTAACCATATAAACAACGAAGAGGAGCCCATTTCAGTTCAAGGGGTGGTCTGATGTTGTCATTGAGGCGATAAAAATGCGAAATATTGGTGAGTATTAGGTATGTAGCAGTTTGTTATGTGTTATTCGCATTTAAGAATTTTTTAGTGAAATTCCCTAATTTCAGGCCTTTTTCCAGAGCATAAATAATTGGCTCACAGACTTAAAATTTAACGTATTAGTTTGTGGCAGGAAATTAAAGCGTTCATGCACTAAGGTTTAGCATTCTGTGAAATTTAAAATATTTTGTAAATTTTCTTATTTTTTCGATTTTTTTCCGAAAATCTCTAAATTTCAAGCCTCTTGCCAGAGCATAAGGCATTAACTCAGAGTCAAGAAATTTTGCTCAGTAACTAGTGTCGGGGAATCAAATTTTCCGCCCTAAGGCTTAACATTCTGTGAATTTTAAAATATTTAGTAAATTTTCTCTTTTTTCGATTTTTTTCCAAAAATCTCTAAATTTCAAGCGTCTTGCCAGATCAGAAGGCATTAACTCAGAGTCAAGAAATTTTGCACAGTAATTAGTGTTGGGGAGTCACAAATTTTCCGCACAAAGGCTAAGTGCTCTGCGGAATTTCGATTTTTTCGGGACACCCTACTGCACACTCTTAAAAGCCAGGGTGTGCAAGCGAAGTTATATCCTATATTTTTTAGAAAATTTCAGAGCAATATGGTTGATGAACCAGTGTTAATGTCGTGAAATTGATGTGCATTCATAATGCATCATGACTTTTTTTTTAATGTTACATTTTTTTTCTGAAAATTAACACCCTCAATTTATTTGATTTATGGAGCCCATTGGTTTGAAAATCACCGATCAAAATTCACTCATATAAGTCGACAAAACGCTGGGAGTCAGTCGGCAAATTTAATCTCAACACCCCCCCAACCGAACTTGCTTCGCGACGGCCCTGGATATACTCTCAGTAACAGAGAGTAAGATGTACTCTTCTCGTCTCTGTTGCCTTGTTCTGTTTTTAAAACATTTAACACATACATTTCGTAAAAAGTTTTTCGATTTTTTGATTTTATTATTATCATCATCATCATTATTATTACTATTTGTTTATTTATTTATTTTTATTATGATTATTTTATTATTATTATTATTTTTTTTTTTTTTGAAAAAGTACATTTTGCATTATTTTAATTGAAAAAAGAAACCCTTACAAAAAGTTTGTCACCCCACTTTTCGAGGCCAAATTACGCCTATGCTTTTGCTCCTCCGCCATTCAGGTATGCATGGCGCGGCACTAGCGCCATCTGTTGAGTTGTCGGTAAGCAATACAGCTTACGGTCGTATGTCACCTAGTGAGACCCGATCTCGGTTCCACCGAGTACTCTGTCCACTGAGCCAAAATGACTTGACGGCTCGGAGGCAAATTTGGTTTATGTGCTTTTGGATGTATGCCGCACACTTATTGCAATTCGTCATGGTGAAAAATATAATATCAATTCGAACTGTCGAAATTTGTTCATTTTCCTTTTTTTAATTTGTTTATTTATTTTAATTTAATTGCCATTGGTTTGATTCGGAAGGGAGTAAATCATCATATTGTAACGAGTCCGTCGCACCTTCAACTTTCTTTGAATGAGCATTCCAATCTTGAGGAAGTAACCATAAATTTATTTACAAGTATGTACACTATTTACAATAGGAGCAGGAAACAATTGCTAAACATCCAGCAATTAGGTAGCAAACAGTACACTGTACTCTCAACAGTAACTCAGCACCACGTATCTAACGTGAACAGTAATTAAGAAAATTACAAAAGCAAAACAACCATTCGCCCAAGCGAATAAAAACGAGTCTGCCAGACATCAAATCTGAAAAGAACTAACTACTGTGTTCAAGGCCAGCTATTTATACTCGGAACGAAATTTCGACAACATTCTAGCAAAATCCTGTTCATTCATAACTTAAATAATCCATTCAAGAAAGTTCTAGCGATAAAAAGAAAAACCTACAATAATACAGCTCAGCGCGAAAATGTCTTCATGCTTATTAAATGTGGGGCAAGTGTAAAAACTACAAAGTGTTACAGGACCGGTATACAAGTGATAAAAGTGATATCTTCAGATACTTTTGCAACATGTCGCCAGATAAAACCAAAACTAGTGAAAATGATGCAAGGCAGGAAAAACAACAACGATTTACAAGATTTGTAACAATATTAACTGAAAGCATAACATTTATAACGAGGAAAGAACGAACCCTTTAAAAAAATCCCATCCTGAACGATCTTTCCACCACAACTTTTTCATCATATTTTGATGTCGAACCATAATATGGAGTCACTCGGGTAAGAGACCCCATATCCGAAATTGCGTTCATATGGTTTTTTTTTTTGAAAACGCCTCACATTTACGAAACGAGTTGAACTGCGGATTTTAAGTGAAAAACGTAACACAGCTCGATTGTATTTCCAAAAGTATATTGAATAAATATAATTTATAAAGAAAATTTATTCACTGAAATTGTTAACATGCAATATGGTTCACACACGACATGCAACACTTCCAAGATTTCTAAATCAACATTTTTTAAATATTGTTATTTCATCAGCATAGTTTCTGACGTGGCGTTTACATGAGTGCTGCCGATGCTCGGGCTAAAAATACATTTGTGTGTGAATGGAAGGGCAGAAAAAAAAGGTTGGATTTGTTGAAAACTTTTTAGTAAATTTAAAGAAAAAATGTCCCTTATAAAGGCTCAATTAAAAATCAATAATTTTTGTGCGAGTTTTCGAAAAAAATGTGCTTCGACATGTATGTTGGATAAAAGAAACATGCATAACTAGTTAGCACCATACCTTAAAATGTTTACATTGCTGAACTTTTCGCTTTTCTAGCCTTTAAAAAGAAATAAAACGTTGAAAAGGCTCATTTCTTTCTCCAAATCAAAATCATTACAATAAAAGTCCAGGGAGAAAAAAACACTTGGGTCTGTATCCCGTTTTGGTCATTCATTGTGTCAAATTTAGTGTTTTCTTGAAAAAGTGCTCTCTAGCGGAAACAGGGGTGCCCACAGGGGGGGGGGGGATGACGGCGCAAGTTGCGCCATCAAAATTTTTTTTTGGGGGGGGGGGGATTTTTTAAGCCCAAATTATTTAATTTATTAATTTATTTTTTGATTTAATTTATTTACTGATTTTTTTGAATAAAAATTATTCATTAATTTATTTTTTAATTTAAATTATTTTTTTCATTACTGTATTGTTATTTTTTTTTAACTTATTTATTTTGTGTGTGTGTGCTTGGAATATGTGGAAGAGCAAAAAAGAGATTCTATTCTGCGCATGATTAGTACTTCTAAAAATTAATAATAAATAAAAAAAAACAATAGAAATAACTTAAAAAAATAATATTTTTAAAATAAATGAATAAATAAATATTTAAAAAATAAATAAATAAATATTATTTTAGAAAAATAATAAAATAAAAAATAAAAAGCAACAGAGGGTTGTGAAAAATTTGGGGGGGGGGGGGAATTCACGACATTGAGCTTGGGGGGGATGAGCACCCCTGTAGTAGAAAATTTGGAACTAAAAATTTTCTCTCGACATTCCTCAGCGTATCTCGTGCATAACCCGTATAAGAAAAATTCGCAGCTATTCGTTCACCCGGTTTTGCTGGTAGGCGACGTTTATAGAGGAAGTTTAATTTTTACCACTTTGTACAATGTACATCTCCCCTCTCCACACATACAACTGAAATTGCAAAAAAAAATGACTTGCTTAAAACCAAAACAGTATAATTTTTTGTAAAAAAATTAAAAATCTATAATTTTTATGCGAGTTTTTCCGAAAAAAAAAGTGCGTTTCGACATGACTATTGGACAAATGAAACAAACATGACTAGTTAGCACCATACCTTACACAGTAACCAACAACAACTTGTCCCCCCCCCCAAGGGACAGGCGCGGATCCAGAGGGGGGGTCATGATCCCCCCCCCCCTTAACCGACTAAATATAGCAAAATATTTGGTACTTATATTACGAAAAAATTGTCAAAACCCCCCATTTTTGCCCAAAAATTGCATTTCCCCCCCCCCATTTCCGAAAATGACCCCCTCCTTAGCCAGAAGCTGGATCCGCCCTTGCCAA
Organism: Uloborus plumipes; assembly: GCA_038373865.1. Taxonomy (NCBI): domain Eukaryota; kingdom Metazoa; phylum Arthropoda; class Arachnida; order Araneae; family Uloboridae; genus Uloborus; species Uloborus plumipes. The sequence goes on from JAXGGA010013100.1 coordinate 33,857, forward strand.
GGGACTTAAGCTATTTCACTATTCAATCTAAAGAAATCGTTTAGAAATAAATGTATTTAGCAATCATGAAATTTCTCAAAAATCGATATCGATGTTGGCAGAAAAATTGCTTTATTCCTGGGTGTGACGTGCGCGGAGTTTATAAACTCCTCTGGGATTTGCTACCTGATGGGGGAGAGAAAATAGATCGTAGAGGAAAATGTATACGTTTCCGTACAGCGCAATTGGACTTTTAATCCATATTGTTTCAACGGAATTCCTAGTTTTCCCCTTGCGACGTTAGCGTAGTGCACAAAAACCCACACCACTTTTGAACTCAAACTGGGTGGTGTTCCCCCACCCTGGGAGAGTTGGAAGAAACACTTTCATTGGCACGGCTTTTTCTTTAACAGAATTCTAATCCAACTTTTCATCATCTTATATATTATCTCTAAGATGTTTTCTTTGACATGCCAAATCTTCCTCATTTCTGTATGGACTTCCATGATTTACCCCCTCATTTTAAAGATCGCGCGGGCCAATGACGAAAAAATAGACCCACAGTCTAAAAATTGTTATTCTTTTTACTATATAAGCCGTTTTTTTTTCCTTCCAAGTTTGCATGCAGTTGGATGGAACATGGTGCTTGTAATGAAATGTAAACGGTTACATAGGAATCCGAGCCACGAAAAACATTTCACTGAGTTTTTTTCTTCAGCGCAATTCAAATCCAAGTATCTATTAATGTGTAATACGAGGCGCATTTTTAAAGTAAGTACCGTTTTCGCATAGATAGAAATTAGGCAGAGATATCTTTACAATTTTATTTTTACAAGAAAGCCCATACCTTAAATTACTTTTGTACATGATTAACACCCATATGAAGGCACTTATCCAATCGTACAATCAGCTTCAAAATAACTCCACCGATTGAGAGTGCCGCCGACTGTGAGGTACCCGCTGTTATTGTTTTTTATTATTATTATTATTATTATTCTTTTTTTGAAACTGCAAAAGAATTGAAAGCTAACGATATTCATCATGAGATATCTTCAGCCCATGGTGAAAACATTATGAGAGATGGAATTGTTAATAAGTGGGTCCGAGCGTTCAAAGATGTTCGTTCTGATGTGCACAATGAGGAACGAAGCGGGCGACAGATTTGGTGCAGAAGCAGCCCAGATCTAGCACCCAGTGGCTACCACCTGTTTTTGCTTCTGATGCAGCACTTGGAGGCCAGCCCCAGGACAATAAAGATGATGTTGCAGTGGTGGACGGTGATGCAGTGGCTGACAAAGCAGGCGGCAGATTTTTTTGAAGACGGACCTAAAAAGCTGATTGTGCGACATAATACGTGCCTTAATATCAGTGTCAATTATGTAGAAAAGTAGTTTAAGGTGCAGGCTTTCGTGTAAAAATTAAATTTTAAAAATATCTTTGCCTGGTTTTTGGTTATACCGAAACGGTACTTACTTTAAAAAATACGCCTCGTATAATCTCATTGCAGAATTCCGAGCCACAGTTGTTGTTAAAATCGGGAAGAAAAATATTTATTTTCAGTCGGTAAATTGTAATTTAAAATCTTGTACTGTTTTACTCTAGCCTGTTTTCTATTACCACACGAGAACTTCTTGATTTTTAAAAAAATAAAATCGACAATTTACCCTTTCACTTTAAAGCTTATCGTGCCGACTATTGACGAAAAATGACCCACTGTCTATTTTGTGTCAAAAAATATTTTTTCTGTTTTTTATTACACGTAATTTCAAGAACAGAATCCGGAAACTGGTATGAAGTGGCGCGGTTAGACAGAGCGCAGCACTAGAAACGCGAAGGTCGCAGGTTCGATCCTGTTATGGGTGTTATCGCTTTCAATTGACTTTTTTTCGTCGGCAAATTTGGATCCAAATTTCCAAAGATATGAAGATTAAACTCATTGCAGGATTTTAAACTATAGTTTTACTGTTGCATACTGGTGAAGAAAAGCGGAGATAAAATGGGAAAAACATCACATAAAACTCGCATAGAATATCTGCTTACTCTAATAAAACGTAATTCGTGGAGACGAAACCGGGAATCCCAAAGCAAAGCGAAACAGCGGGAAATCTTTCCCCGAACGATCGAATACAAAATTCATCCTCCATCTCCGGAGCGGAGTGAAGTTTAGTTGTTGTGTAGCTAATTAAATGACACCGGAGTGATCCCGGCTGAGACGGCTCCAGTGGGTGTGGCGCTCTCTCTTCTGCTTAATTTGCCCTTCCCTGTGGCTAAGATCGATTGCCCTGAATAATTCAGCCCGGGATTAAATCAGAAGACTGCCCACAAAGATTTAAATGATCCATAGACGAGCTGTCACCTTGACCCGCAAAAGATGGCTTCTTCCTGGACACAGCATTTCATGAAACGTTTCCAAACGATTGGGAACGCCTTTAAAGACGCGTGAAGTTAAGTAAACTGCGTTTGGCATCGGTGGAATTTTGAGTTCAATTGGAATGCATTCAAGGTTGCTACGTGAGGGATGACGGTGAGGATCGTCTCCAAGGACAAGATGGT
>JAXGGA010013101.1:0-36387 GCA_038373865.1 Uloborus plumipes
TGTTAAAGATGAATCTTTTTTTTTTTTTTTTTGCATATTTTTATTGCTTTTTGCTGAAGTGTAAAACAGACATCGAAAGAAAAAAAAAAATACGGAACGCGAAACAGCAATCATTAAAAGACATCGACCTTAATTCATCGATGGTAACTATCAAAAACGTCTTCTAACGAGATTGATAGTGTAACGGCTGATTAACGATATAACTTTTGGCCGCATATCTGGATGATTTTTTTTTCTTTGCTGAAATTTAAAACATTTACATAAAGAATAACAATAAAATAAATAAATTTAAAAAAAATGGCGAAAGCAAATTAGAAATGTTTTAGAAACATCGAGAGCAAAACATCGATAATAATCATAGAAAATGTTTTATAATCAGATTAATACTGAAACTTCTGATTAAGGATGAAAACTTCTTAAAACGTCTGCATATCGCATATTTTTATCAAGCTTTTTTTGCTGGATTATAAAACATCGACATCGAAAAAAACATCGAACCCAAAACATCGATGTTGGGAAAACATCGACCCTCAAACATCGATGTTAAAAAATATCGATGTTTTAGCAAAAACATCGATGTTTCCAAAACATCGACATCGATGTCGCAGCCCTACTGCTAAGGTGCTTTTATCTCTCCCTTAAAATGTTTTATCAAAACTAGTCAACTTCATCACTCGGCATATTTGAAGGGTCATTAAAAATGGGAAATACCCTTCAAGGTATTGGAATATCTATCATCTTTGTTCGCAAAGTTCTTCATAATACCCGACAGAACGAGCATGGGTGGAAGCAACAATGGGTAGATCCGCTATAGACTGATTTTCGTCATTTCTTGCCCTGGAGTTTTAATTTCTTGAAGTCCCATATGATGTTTTATGCGGTGATATTTTCTGTCGCAACCAGGGGTCAAAGTTTAAAAGCGGTTAGTTCACTGGGAAGCGCTTCTTTCTGCCGTTAAAAATAGTGACAACATCAGTGAAATTTCGCTACTTTATTGGCTCTGTACCTTGAAAACAAGGGTTAATTTCAAATTCTATGGTAATTTTCGTGTTTAGCGGGGCAAAATAGTTCGGAAATAACATTTTTGAGCGGAATACAACTTTGGTGTTAGGTAGTGTTATTATACCGATTTTCGTAAAAATATCGCCTATATTCATGAAGATAAAGGCATTTTCCCCTTCTCAAAAATACTATAATTTGTAGCGCAAAACATGCAGATTTTTCAGTTAAATCTTTCTAATTTTTCAAAAAACTTCACAGCATGAAAGAAAAAAAGATGCTAAAATTTGAGATAAAAATAATAAAAATTTGATAAAATATGGACATTTAAAGCAATTATTTCAAACTGTGCATGCATAAAAAGCAGCAATTTTTAACTTTTGCAATTTCTTGGCCTAGTAGTATGGCAACATAACCTATAAATCCCAATAACAAAAATCCGATTGAATATAAGAAACACTTAAAAAGATATCAGCAATCTAATAGACTGAATTTTAATTATTCTTAGACAGGTGACGAATCATTAGGGATCGTTCAAGAATTAGCAATCCTTGCCTATAACCATTCAATATGATTCGTAATTAAAGCAGATTATTTGTAAACAGTCTCTTATGATGCACTGCGTTTCCTAGAATCATTAAAATGCAGCTCAATTGGTCACCAACTCTCCTATTAATTTTAAGATATTCAACTGGATTTTTTTTTTAAGTTGCCACAAACATTTGACTGAGAAATTATAAAAGTTATAAATTACTATCTTTTGTACACGCACAACGATTTTTTAATGCTTATGTATCACCTGATTTTCAATATTTTTATTTCAAATGGTTATTTTCTGTTTGTTTTGTATGCTATTAAGTTTTTTTGGCAGTTTTGTGAAGCTTGACGGAAAAATAAGAATATTATGAGAACAAAAAACTGTGAATGAAATTGGTATTTTTTAAAAAAGAAATAAAAACTCTAATATCTTCTTGACTATAAGTGATTTTTTCATGAAGATCTATAAACTAATTGAACATCGTAAATAAATTAACTTATGAAATTTGCAAGTTATCCCGATCTATTTACGATGAAGGACAATCAAAAACCTTTTTTGGTTCTTTCAATGTGTTGCTGTTTCCCAAAATTTGAAATTGACTGGAAAATATCAATTGAAGCATGCTTTTATGTGACATCAATTTTTAGAACAACTGGTTTTTTTTGTGAGAAACTATTTAAAATGGGAATAGTATTTTAAAGTATCTCAAGTACTTTTGGTTTGTACCATAGCATAAGTAGCAGTGCAAATTACACCAGTTTCACGCAATGTGCGTAGTAATATACAGCCAGTTTATGTTAAATACAAATAGATGCTGCATTATTTTTGGTAAACTTTTCTAACCCGTTTGGACTTTGTAGCCCTAGTAAAAAGAATTTCTATGGGAAAATGAAAATTAATTAATTTCTTATTTATAAAACATTTTAAAGACAGACATTTAGTTAAGAACTAGTAAATGTTTCGTACTTTATTTTTTTATCAATAAGGGGGAATGTGTGCCGGTGTGTCTGTTTCAACAACTTGTAAGATTTACCAAAATTGAGGATGGGAGAATGGGGTGGACTTCTAAAATTTTCAGTCTGGATTCTTTAGTACAATCATGTTTAATGTTTGGTTTGAAAGATTATTTTTTCCCTCTGAAATAGCTAAAAAAAGTAAAAGGGATTTTTTTTTTGCTTTTTCTTTCATTTTATTTTCTTTATTTATTTTCATTTTCTCCACCTTTTTCCACTTTCATTTTTTTTTTGCATGAGATTAATATATTTTGCATGAGATTATACTATTCAAGGTTTTTTTTCATTCTTTTATCAATTTCTCCACACTAAGGCGGTGGTTCAGCGTTTGCCTCTAAAATGCATACCAAAACAATTTAGCCAATTTGCTGGTGACAGTGGCAATAATATTTTTACACCAAAACCCCGAAAAATGTGCGATTCATCATAATAAAGGACACATAATTATGGACAGATTTATGAAAAATATAGATGTATTGATGCTTAAACAAAACAAGTGTTTCCATCTGCTTCGTAATATAAAAATATTTATTATAGTTCATAATTTTTAGTTAACTAATACGTATTCAACTCTTATCCGAATGTTGCAGCCGTCGCTTCAGAGTTTTAAAAGCACATTTTGCAAAAAAAAAATCAAAAAGTACTCTTTTGGAGTATAAAGAAATTGGAGGAGTAAACTGTGGATAACATTATTTTAATTTTATTTTAAGAAATCTAGGACGACTTTTAAAAAACCACTCCTTCAAGCAAACTATCAGCGTATGAATTATTTTTGCACCAATTTTCAGGATCATACGTTGCTCAGATTCTGCAATAGAGCTTTTTACCTGCAAGCTATGACGTCATCCAACTTTAATTTTATACGCAATTGATTACATAGAATATTACAATGTTAGACGAAGCCTTTTATGACTTTAAAATCAGCATTCAAGAGTCGTTTTCAAACTTCAAAATTCTTTGATTCAACAATGAGCTGTGTGTGTGTGTGGGTGTCGTGTGTCGTGTTTCCAACTTATTTTGTAAAATAAAAAGGATAAAACTGTACTTTTATACTTTTATACAACATACTTTATGTAACAACGTGGCCAGCAATGGGCGGTATTAAACCTCCTACAGTTTTTATTTATTCATTTATTTATTTATTTTAACTTTTTTACTAAAGACTTTTGAAGTGGAGCAAAGTTAAACTTTACATGACTTAAAATTACCCTAAATGGCTTTAATGAAACTTTTAACTTTTACAGGTAACTGGCATTTATCAACCCAAAAAAATTTCAAGAGCCAACAAAATAAAACTGGGCAAAAAATAAATAAATAAAAATAAAAAATAATAAAAATAATAATAATCACGCCAGTTCTCTGAATTTTAAGTCCTCAAGTTTGCGCTTTTCCTTTCAGCGCGTTACTTACTGGTCATCCTGTAGATAACTGAATTAGACAACAACAGAGCCTCATTTTTCTGGACTAATAAGGAACACAGTTCTTCCAAATTAATGAAAGTACGTATTAAGCAAAATAACCTATAAATTGAGCTTAAGTACATTAAAAAAAACTACAGTACACAGTATAAATTATTTTTGTTCAAGAGTTATAAAACTAAGTTTTGTTATAAAACTGCATTCGAGAAAACTACAAAAATACAAAATACGGTCATTAAAAATATATTTTGTGCAAAGAATATGTACATTAAAATAGCTATCCGGAGTAAGTGAAATCCGGTTTAAATATGCCCGGGTTAATAAGATTTTGCTGTAGATCAATTTATTTGGAGCTATAATGCCAAGCATTTCAGCAAAATCTTCTCTGTAAATGTAGTTTTCTTACGCGCATCTAATATTAACGAGGAAGTCGGCTTTCAGAACATACTGCGTATCAGAAAGTAAGCAACATTCTATTTCCTCAAGTTGCGTTGACTCTAAGTGATGTTAGGCTAGAAGGGGCCGTTTTTTATTTTGACATGTATAGTTATACAATTTGCAGTTATTTTATGTGACGTCCTCTCAAATAGTTCCATCATATAAGTAAATGATTCGTGCAAAATATTAACTTAATCCATTTATATTAACCTGTGCCCAAAGACACCCTTTAATTTAAATACATAAACAAGAAGTTCTGTCAAGAACTAAACGAGCCTACTTTCCCGTACATCGACATAGGCATTCTAGCATCTGATCATTATTCTCTTAATTATCCGAGACTAAAAATGTCAAACATACCTTTTTAGCACTTAAAGCTGATTTCTAAAAGCAAAATATACCCCTCTCATCAGATGAAATAGACACATAAAAAGTAAATAAATGAATAAATAAAGTTTTGTCGCACCTTTTAAAGAATGTAACTGTTACAGTTCTTCCGTAGAAAAATTCCTCAATTGTTTTCAAAAAAAAAAGTACAAAGTACATCAAAACACATTTTATCAAAGAAAGAAAAAAAAATCGTCCGTTGATAAAATGTCTCGAATTTCACTTTTAAACCGTTGCCAGATGTTAAATACAAATAAAGAATAAAATGCCCTCGTGAATGAAAAATTTTTGTTACAAAAAAAATCGTCTGCCAAAAAAAAAGAAAAAAAATAACAATAATGAATAAAATAAAACAAATGAATAAACAAACAAAAAATCGTCTGCACAGTCAGTCATTTTTTTCTGAGCCTGCATTTCCACCTTGTTTGCGGAGTGGAGTCGGAATCAGAGTCCTCACAAAAGATTATTCAGAAAAGTACTTTACAAACATTATTTATCAAAACCATTTTCTTACAAAGTTAATTTGAAGGAAATCCGACTTTGAGTTCAGGATCAACATTCAACTTAAATTTCCCGTAGGCGCTAATGTAATTTTTTTTTCTGAACGGTTCAATATTGAACGAAAAACGGTTCAAATCAAAAAGCGAAGTATAGGAATGAGCCTCTCCGAGATCTTTCCAACAAAAAAAAGTTTATTCCATTCGGATGGTTCACTCAAAAGTTGTTAGGTGGGGAAAGGTTGCTTGAACTGTTCAATGTTGAACGAAAAAATGCTTAAATGGAAAATTTAAATACGGTAATGAAGTATCCTTGCTGAGATCCTTCGAACAAAAAAAAGTTTATTTAAATCGGACTGTTCACTCAAAAGTTATTAGGGGTGACAGCTTGCTTGAGCGGTTCAATGTTGAACAAAAAATTGTTCAAATCGGAAATGTAAATACGGGAATGAAGTATCCTTGATAAGATCTTTCGAACAAAAAAATGTTTGTTCAAATCGGACTGTTCACTCAAAAGTTAGCATCGCGGGACGGGTTGTTTGAACGGTTCAAAGTTGAACCAAAAATTGTTCAAATCGAAAAATCAAATATGGGAATGAGCTGTACTCGCCGAGATCTTTCCAACAAAAAAAAGTTTGTCCAAATCGGAATGTTCATTCAAAAGTTATTAGGGGGGGGACAGACAGACCGACCGACCGACAGACCGACCGACCGACGGACCGACCGACACACAAATTCCCCATCTCAATACCCTACTTTCAAATTTTTAATTTTTCGATATTCATTTTACCTTTTTATTATTTTAACTTGGCGATATTTTTTAGATGCATTAAGCTACTTTTAATACTTTTTTCGTCTTTCTTTTATTTTTAACGGGAAAGTAGGCTAAAAAGGAAGAAAAAAAAGAAAAAACTTGCGATTTTTTTTAAATATATATATATATACACGGTATTCCACATTTTTTGTTTCCTTGAAGTCAAATATGCTAAAAGTTTTTAACCCAAACATACTAAAGAAATTCACACGTTACGGGTTCAAGCGTTTCAAGTTTTATTTCTGCAGTTTGAAAAGTTATTTTTAGAAAACTCATACTTTATGTACTAATACCGCTGCATAATGGCCTTATATTCGAATACATCCCAATTAAAAGCCGATATTTAAGATTCCGGAAAAAAGTACAAATATATATGCTTAAAATCTCTACCCTTGCAAACTGGCAGAACGAACGGTGCAAAGATATTTAACGTGGTTCAAAGTTGCACTAAAACAAAGTCGACCCAAAATGACCGTTATTTTTTCTGTGCGTTCTCGTTAAGTATAGGAATTATACAGGAATTGGCATAAGAGGCCAATTACTATCATTTTCTGAAACTATTGTGGCAGCTATTGGTAGTAATAAAAGTTAATTTTTTGAAGAAGATACTGTTATATTACAACTTAAATCCACTTATTGGGAGTCACAACTCTATATCTCATAGGATTTTTTAGCTGAAAATACATTTAAAATGTCTCATTAAAAAATCTACAGTCTTAATATTTTCTTAAGAAAACGAACTGTTTTCATTAGCACGGAAAGAAATCACAATCCACAAAATCACTAAATCACTGAGAGCAGTCTCGTTGATATATTTCTCAACCCTTACTAAACATGTTACCCTCACATATGTTTTAAACTATATTTTAACCAGGAGGTTGCTTTATTTTTTCAAAGTTTAAATGACTATACTGCTGTGCTAAGCTAAAAAGTGGTATCCGCAGTCGAGCTCAAACTAAGATATTACTCCATTAAAGTTTTGCGCTACCATTTATATTTGATTCATATGATACAGATTTGATTCAGATGATACTTTTTCAGAATGTGTTAAAAAACATTTCCCGTTTTCAAATGAACATATAATATTGTATTTAGGTAAATTACACATCACAAAGAGCCACCTGGTGTCGATAACTCAATTTTGTTAAAAAGTGCGGATACGACTTTTGTGCTTAGCACGGCAGTATACCGTCTCCCCTACATGCCGACGTGGTTCAAAGTTGTGCCAGGACAAAGTCGGACCCAAAATGGCCGTTTTTCAATGTCCCGCTATAAAAAGACACCATGTAATCCCTTTTGGCGTGATCTTTCCGATGACATTTTCTGCGATCAAAAAGCAGGACACAGCCCGGTCGGCCTTCAAGTTCTTGCGCTGGATAATCCCTCGGGATATGAAAAAAAAAGATAATATTTTGATCAAGTGGCAATGTTGACAGTTTTTCCAACCAACCGTAGAGAATAGTTTTTTTTTCTTACTTTTGTTAGAAATATAGGTCCACTTTTTGATGTTTATTTCTTGAGGCTTCGTATCGAAAATATCTTTGTGATTCTTGTTCTACACTTGTTGCCATGTGTAGGTGTAGAATTAGAAAAAAAAAAAAACAGAAATACTTAAGTTTTGATTTTGGCTTGGTCGCATTTATTTTCGATATTTTTCTTTTTTCACTCACTAATGATCCACTAAAGTTCCAATGATTTTAACTGACTCGATATGCATTTTGCTCCCGTTGCCTTGCAAAAGATCCGATTCTTCTACACTGCAAAAAATGAACTTTTGTATTTACAGTATAATAATGGCAGCCGGAATTCCAATCTTAAACTAAAATGCACAGTAATAAACTAAACTTATCAATTTTAAAATCTTATTGTAAAATCAAAAATTTTACAGTTCATTACTGTAAAATTAGCAATTTTTACACTTTATTACTATAAAATTAGTTGTATTATACTGTAAAAGCAACATTCATTCTTTGCAGTGTAGCTAATATTTGACCAATCATGGATCTAATTTGCAAGATTTTTATTTCTTTGCAAGAATATAATACTTTTATATTTGTAAATAACGTGAATTTTATCCCTTATTCAGAGTTACATACATTCATACATCCAAACAAACAAACAAACCCACATGTGAAATTAATAAAAGCGTATTAATAAGAAAGTTTTTATTTATTGTTTTTATTTATAGTTTTCAAGTATAGTATATTAATATAGTCAAGTTGAGGGCTAACCTTTAGTTGGAATGTAATTATTTCTTTTTTTTTCAGAAAATATGCGCATTTTTTGATGACATTTTTTTATTCATCACTGTAGTCTATATCTCCTATGCCGCAAAAATGTTGAATTATTTTAACTTCAAATCTCAATCTTCACTCCAAAGAACGTAACAGAAAGCAAAATAACGGAATTAGAGGAGGGAAAAAAATACCGCTCACCTTGCAAGCCAGCCGACAAACCTTTACCAATATATCCCTTACAGATTTATTCCGAGAAATGGTTTGCGGTGTTGCCATTGAGGTCCCAAAATAGAGTTCATTCAAATATCGAACTTCAAGTATCAATCTTCACTCGAAAGAACGTAACAGAAGGCAAAATAACGGAATTAGAAGAGGAAAAAAATTACCGCTCATCTTGTAAGCCAGCCGAGAAACCTTTACCAATTCATCCCTACAGATTTATTCCAAGAAATGGTTTGCTGTGTTGCCATTGAGGTCCCAAAATAGAGTTCGTTCAAGTATCGTGCGCTGGAACTAAACGGGGCTCTCCTCGATCGGCACAGCTTTCCCTAGCCGAATATACTGAAATTTTAATGATGTAGGAAAAGTATTCAAACAAAGGAAGTGTTTAGAAAACATTCAAATAAGCCGCGAAAAGAGAAAAAAAATGTCCAGTTTTGAAGAAAAACCTCATGTTATTCATCCGTTTTCAACGGATTTTTTTTTCAGTTTGACTGAGAATAAAAATGGCGGAGCGCTTTAAATGAAATTTCGCATCCACTTAAAAATTCAGTACTTGAAGACTAAGGCAGGGATTCAAGTGAAACAGCACTGCGATCGCTTCGAATTCCAATCGCTACTGGAAATGAATTACATTATCATCAACTTAACTTGGCATGACGTCACTACGGGTGGAGCCAATAAGAGCTCACAAGCACTCAGCGATCTCCTCTTATTCGCTAAGTAGGCTATGACGTTTTATCTAGCTCGTTTTTCATAGGCAAACGTCACGCTGACGTCACGATGTTTTTATCAAGAAATGTTCTAATGTAATTCATTTCCAGTAGCGATTGTAATTTGCGATGGCCTGTTTCACTTGAATCCCTGCCTAAGTCGTTATTTTGCATTCGAAGTCGATAGCGCTCCTATGTCAAAACATGCGCTACTTGTTACATTTAATATAACAGCCTTAAAATATTTAGACACTGAGTCTGGAAAGTTTTTCTTGCCTTTTCTTTTCCTGGAAAACATTCTATGCTCATATCATGAGCCAGCCGACAAACCTTTACCAATTCATCCCTACGGATTTGTTCCAAGAAACGGTTTGCGGCGTTGCCATTTAGGTCCCAAAATAGATGTCGTTCAAATATCTGGAACTAAACGGGGCTTTCCTCGATCAGCACAGCTTTCCCGAGCCGACTTATTGTCCAACGCAATAAAAATAATTTGCGGAAAGACCTATGCAAAAAATAAAGTCTTCGGATTTGCGTTTTCTGGCCAGAAAGAAAATAAAAACTCGCCTCATTCCCCGTTGCCGCTAATGAAGGCGCTCATAAAACCGCGACGCCTTGACGTTTACGAGGAGTCGAGACTCTAGCAGGAGGCCATCCACAGAAAAAATTATGGAGACTCGTATGGCCAATTACCGAGCAGCGCCCGGTTTAAGAATAGAATTGATGAATGGCGATAACGAATTGTAGCAAAAGAGAGGGGGCGACTCATCCCTCTCACTGCAGTAAAAAATAGATATTTACGCAAATTTTACAAGCGTTTCTATGAAACTCTAGTGCAACACTGTTAAACCGGGTTAAATTAAACCAGAATAATCGTTTCAAAAATAATAGCATTTTGCAAAACAAATCATTGGGTTCTAAAATATATTAAAAAATAATCCTAGATATAGTTTAAAAAAACTAAAAAATACGCTTTTAGAGTTAATCAAACTAAAAAGGAGATTTTCAAAACTATTGAAAGTTTACATGCACTTATAATACATCAACATGTAATATAGTTTAGCCTTTAGTATTAATAATAGTAGTAAATGTCTTACTTTTATATTTGTAAAGAACGTGATTTTTGTCTTTTATTCAGAGTTACGTACATACATACATACAAACAAACCCACTTGTAAAACTAATAAAAGAGTATTAATGAGTTCATTTTTACTCTATGTTATTAACGATAAAGTGATAGACAGTTAATATGATGGGGGCGTTGTTAATACGCAACGGTTTTCAAATTCTTTTACGTCGTGACATTTTTTTTTGGGGGGGGGGGGAATTGAAGCATTTATTCACATGTACTCAAATAAAAAGTGAATAATTATAGATGATATCCAAATTAAAACTCAGCGGAAGAGGAAAAGGGTTCCAATCTTTCTTTGAAGTGTGTGTCAGGCCCGTCATTTGGGGGGGGGGTCAATTGCCCCCCCCCCGTCCCCCTGACTTTGGGAAATCAATGTATTGGCATATAAGTGGGCGTGGTTTTTGCTACTTTTTGGTAAATTTTACATTGCGTATGCACCCTTTGCCCCTCCCCCTCCCCCTTGGAAAATTTCGAAATGACGTCCCTGGTGACTGTTCTAAAATGGTGTTCAACAAAGTTTACACTTTAGAATCCGATATTTCTTTCTCAAAACAGTTCATGAAAAACGTTTTCTTATTTAACTCGATTTATTTACAATTTTTTCATCCACTACTCAGTCCGTAATAAACGCTTTTTGAATATCACTACACTAACGAAATTTTAGACTTAGGGCCCTGCTCCACATCAGCAGAAAAGGCAACTGAAACCGATAGCAGAAGCCGAAAATCCGGGCACTTTCCATAGGAATACCATTAAATCCATTTTACGTTTCTGCTTTATTTTTCTGCTCCACATCAGCGTAAAACGCGACCGAAACCGAAGGCAGAAACCGAAAATCCGGGTACTTTCCATAGGAGCGGCTATGTAATCCATTTTACGTTTCTGCTTTATTTTTCTGCTTTACGTCAATGTGGAGCAGGGCCCTTAGAGCATTGCTGAATTGTTGCAGCGAATGGTTTATCAGGATTTGGAAACGATTTTTCATAAGGTATACAAGAAGTTCTGTCAAGAACTAAACGAGCCTACTTTCCCGTACATCGACATCGGCATTCTAGCATCTGATCATTATTCTCTTGATTATCTAAGACTAAAAATTATGTCAAACATACCTTTTTAGCACTTGAAGCTGATTTCTAAAAGCAAAATATACCCCTCTCATCAGATGAAATAGACACATAAAGAGTAAATAAATGAATAAATAAAGTTTTGTCGCACCTTTTAAAGAATGTAACTGTTACAGTTCTTCCGTAGAAAAATTCCTCAATTGTTTTCAAAAAAAATTAAAAGTACAAAGTACATCAAAACACATTTTATCAAAGAAAGAAAAAAAAAGAAAAAAAAAACTCGTCCGTTGATAAAATGTCTCGAATTTCACTTTTAATCCGTTGCCAGTTGTTAAATATAAATAAAGAATAAAATGCCCTCGTGAATAAAACATTTTTGTTACAAAAAAAATCGTCTGCCAAAAATAATAATAATAATAATAATAAATTCAATAAAACAAATGAATAAATAAACAAAAAATCGTCTGCACAGTCAGTCATTTTTTTTTCGGACTGTTTACTCAAAAGTTATTAGGGGTGACAGCTTGCTTGAGCGGTTTAATGTTGAACGAAAAATTGTTCAAATCGGAAATGTAAATACGGGAATGAAGTATCCTTGAAAAGTTCTTTCCAACAAAAAAAAGTTTGTTCAAATCGGACTGTTCATTAAAAAGTTAGTATCGCGGGACCGGTTGTTTGAACGGCTCAAATTTGAACCAAAAATTGTTCAAATCAAAAAATCAAATATGGGAATGAGTTGTACTCGCCGAAATCTTTCCAACAAAAAAAAGTTTGTTCCAATTTGAATGTTCATTCAAAAGTTATTAGGGGGGAAAGGTTGCTTGAACGGTTCAATGTTGAACCAAAATTGTTCAACTCGAAAAATCAAATATGGGAATGAGTTGTAATCGCTGAGATCTATCCAGCAAAAAAAAGTTTGTTCAAATCGGAATGTTCATTCAAAAGTTATTAGGGGGGAAAGGTTGCTTGAACGGTTCAATGTTGAACAAAAAATTGTTCAAATCGAAAATGTAGATACAGGAATGAAGTATCCTTGAAAAGATCTAACGAACAAAAAAAAGTTTGTTCCAATCGGACTGTTCACTCAAAAGTTAGCATCGCGGGACAGGTTGTTTGAACGGCTCATAGTTGAACTAAAAATTGTTCAAATCGAAAAATCAAATATGGGAATGAGCTGTACTCGCCGAGATCTTTCCAACAAAAAAAAGTTTGTCCAAATCGGACTGTTCATTCAAAAGTTATTAGGGGGGGACAGACAGACCGACCGACCGACCGACCGACACACAAATTCCCCATCTCAATACCCTACTTTCAAATTTTTAATTTTTCGATATTCATTTTACCTTTTTATTTTTTTCACTTGGCGATATTTTTTTTTGACTTGGCGATATTTTTTAACTTGGCGATATTTTTTGGACTTGGCGATATTTTTTAGATGCATTTAAGCTACTTTTAATACTTTTTTCGTCTTTCTTTTATTTTTAACGGGAAAGTAGGCTAATATATACGGAGATTTAGATTATTGGTTCATTTGTATTATGTGCCATGCGTCATGATCTCAGTTAACGTACACACTCACTGGGCATATTTATGTTTCTGTAATTTATTATAATGTACTGAATTGTATAACGTAGGACGAGATTTTAACATCAGGTTGGAATACAAGAGTAGTTAGCCGAATAGTAAATTTATAACTACTGTATCATAGTATAATTCCAGTAAAATGTTGCCATACCGGTAGAAAACTGAGATTATAACTTTGCCTTACGAGTGCAAGATTGAACCTTCCATAGTTTGTTATAAAATCAAATACATTATTGAAGAAAAAGAAAGTAATACGATGTTTAACCATATGGTTTAAAGTTACAATAAATGGGTACTTTTTCTGTATAATAAGCTTTTAAAGTATTTGTCTTAGATGAACTGGCAGTTATAACCTCCTTCCACAAATTTGCAAAAAAAAAAAAAAAAACTGCTAGAAAATTCTGCGTTTGTCCACTGATTGGGGTGTTCCTGTTTATTCACAGGGTAGGGGAATTTTTTTTCCAGAAAGCCTAATACAGAACCATGAACATTCTCTCATTTTTTTAAAACAGCGACACATATCATCTAAGTGTTTTTAAAGTCATATGTGGCAATTGCTACAATTTTTAACGATGCTCTGAACTTTTGAAAATGAAATTTCACTCAAGTATTTATTACCTAAGCTGGTCTACCATATACGACTTCATTATACACATACGCAAATATTTTAGACATTCGTGACCCTTCAAAGGAACTTTAACCATTCCTTTACTATACATTATGGTTTCCTAATAAAGAACTAAATTATACTGTTTTAAAAAAACAGAGCTCTGTTATTCATCATAAAATACGGTTACGATGCGTAAAATCCCCCCCCCCTCCTCCTTTATTTAAATGTGAGAAACTTTCTTCATCTTCCCAATGTCACTAGTTTTAGATGAACGGCTTGCTTAGGCGGCATCATCTCTAATTTACTTTCAGATTTATAAAGAAAAAAAATATTGGAAAATTCAGAATTGTTATTCGTAAACACTACAGAAACGGAGATTTAGACTAGAAGGTCAAGGTCGAGACTAGCGGTCGCTACTCGCCAGTGGCGACTAAAAAAAATTTTTTTTGGCGACTACAAGAAGTTATGTTGGTCGCCTAACTCGCGACCTACTTTTTTTCTGAACAAAAATACAAACTGCCAATGCATCGCACCGATTATGAAAATAAAATTGCCATTAGCATCATCACTGGTGGCCAATGTTAACTTGGAGAAACATTATTTCAATCTAGAAAATACAATGAAACTTTGTTGGAAAAATTGTCTAAGATGACTAAATTTATGATTAATTAGCAATTAAATAAAATGTTTTTTAAACTTCAAGTTCACAAGTGCGTTTAGTTTTTTATTTATTTGCATAATGTCTGATTATTTGGATTTTAAAATAAATAATTTCCTTTTTCAGAAAAAGTTGTATAAGTTTTGTTTTAAAAAGCATTTATCTTTTGAATATAGTAATTTAGTTAAGATATATGCAAGTACATAGTGCAATATTACTATATACAGAATGAAGTGAAGTGAGGTTACGATTTTGGAACTTGGTTCAAAGTGGACACGAACTTTTTTGGATTTACTTGCCGCTGGCCACTACCAAATTTTTTTAGTCTCAAGCTTTACTAGTAGGGTATGGTAACTTTCACCCGAGTGATGCTAAAGAGATCAAAGTCCATTCACAAAGCCCATATTTAGTAGCTAATAACGAAGCCAATACTGTATACTACGAAGCTTCCCCAAGCTTCGCTTCCAAAAAATCTCGTGTTGTGGGATATGAGTTTGCGTTAGCTCTGTGATACCTTACTTCTGTAAAACTCACGTTACATCTCTTTCGCGTTTGTCAAATCGCGCTGTAGCGCAAGTCAGCTACAGTCAACTTTAACGATGTAAATAACTGTTATTTTACTTATTCAGTTCTCTGGGGGCAAACTAATAATAAAATTAGTGCAGGAAACGCCATTTCTTTTGTAAAAGTGGAGCTAACTAGTCCGGTGAGTAATTTCTCTTTTTACTTCACTTTATTAACTGAAAACTTTTGGCTGGTAAACAAACCAAATTTATAGACAGTGAACTAGTTAACTCGGCGTAACAATTTAAACGACATCTTGTCGAACGAGAATTCTCTTTAGTAGCCACAAGGGTTCAAAAAAGGGCCTCACCGAGACGAGAGAAAAATGTTTTTCGAATCGCGTTGAAAAGAGAATAAAGGTTTTATGTCGTCATTGTAAAAAAGATGGTTTAGAATCCGCGTAACATCAAGGGGACGATTTCGAGTCGGGTGAAAAAGAACAACAAAATGAAGCGTAGAATGTCGCGGCTCATTTTCTGTCCACCTTCCACGCAATTTCTATCACTCACGTGCTCCCATGACAACGGTCGCTTAGCAACGGCCACCGGAGCAGATCCCTGTTTATTCATTCCATTCCGGCCTTCCCTCCTCATGGTCAATAAGTTCTATTCGAAGGGAGGACTTGTTGCGTTCTAGAACGACATCACGACGCAACCGGTGGCGAATCGAAGAATAAAATGCATAAGAAACCTTCCCATTTCTATTTATACTGGAAGAAAAAAAAGTGCTAAAATCTTTCTGGATGCTGACTTTTTAACGGCAGCCATTTTTGAACTCAAATAATATGAAATGCACATATAGTAGGTTACCAAAGATACCATTATTCACTCCCCTCCCCCAATTCAAATTATGCATTTAAGTTATTACAATTAAGAATAAATAATTAAATTAAAAACATGAAGATTAAAGTGTTCATACTAATTAAAAAATTGCGCTGAACACAAAAAAGGGTTTCTTTTCAATAGGGTTGCGCATTGGCTACTAACCATTTGTAGAAATAGTGCACTCCCCAGTTACCTACAAACATTCTTTCATCTGTGGTATTATTATTGGTGGATGCCATTGCCATGAGAATTTCGAAGTGTAGTTAAATCATCAGATGGATACACCTGGACTGCCAGTGCGAAGTCCCGGTGTGAAACTGCACTGGGAATTCATGTTTTTTTCACGATTATTCAAATTCAAACGGATTTGAATAATCGTAAAAAATCGTGATCTTGAGGAATCTCCTATATGCAGAATAATCATATAACAGCTGGACGCTGTCGATTTTCTGCATCTTGAAAATCCACCGGCTAGAGCCAAGTTTTATACTGCACTTTTGAACGCACAGAGACAGACGCCTAGTTACTACACCACTCTGTCGGCAACTGTAATATAAATACTAGTATGTTGCTTTTGTTCAGCAGGTAATAAATATTAAATACTGATGAAAATGAACATGATAAATGCATCTTAATTTCTACACAAGGGCATAAAGGCAGTTCCACCATTACGGACGTAACAGTCAAACTTTAAGCGCACATAATTACAATTTGGTTAGTTAAAAATCTGTTTTTACTTCATTTTACGTAGTAAAGAAAGTATTGTGATCGCGAAAAAGATTCACTCAAATTTGGGTCTAAATTTTGATTTTGCTCACCCCCGAATGAGTGTTGAGTCGTTTTTTCGACCTGTCAGCACGTGCATATGTAAATACCAACATATAACCAGCCGAAAAATTCTTTTCAACCGCCCCCGAGTTAATTATGACGAGTTTTCTCGTGACGTCTGTATGTATGTATGTATGTATGTATGTCGTATAACTCAAAAACTATATGCCGTAGAAGCTTCTAGTTTGGTATGTAGGCTCTGAGGGGAGTCTAGTTGTGCACCTCCCCTTTTGGTCGCATTTGAATGTTCCTAAGGGGTGTTTTGGGGTAAATCAGTGTTAATTTCAATGCAGACTGAAGTGATATGAATTGGAGTGACGACTGGGTGATATATCGCCAAGCTTTTGGTCGCCAAATGTTTGTCGTCAACTTAACGCCATATCGCCAAGTTGGCGACAAATTTGGCGAAAAAAAGATTTTTTTTTTTTTGAAATTTGGATTCAATTTGGCGTGATTGGCGATATTTTGCGAAAAATTCACTGCATCATGTTAAAATCGGTGGTATTTAGAAAATGAATCACTAAAACATTATTTTACATTGATTGGTTATAAACTAGGGGGTGTAAATGTTTGAATTGTTATCTTGCTCACTCTAAAGCACTATTTTAACACTTAAGGCATCTGTTATGGAATTTAAACGTAAAAGGAAGTAGTGTGGGTTCCACACCAGATTTTTTTTTTTTTTTTAGTCTTGTGTAATTTAATATTATTTATGCTATGCCAAATTTTGGTGGGGATTCCTTGTTTAAGAAAAATTACAATTATGTTTAAAGTTTGATTGTTACTCCCCTTATCGTGTCATTTCTTATGAATTTTGATTTGAATTTTCTAAAGTATACTTCCAGAAAATTTGTCAGCATACATGAGAAATGTTATTATTCAAATTTATAATTACCATATATCTATTTATTTGAAATACTAGCATTT
Organism: Uloborus plumipes; assembly: GCA_038373865.1. Classification (NCBI taxonomy): domain Eukaryota; kingdom Metazoa; phylum Arthropoda; class Arachnida; order Araneae; family Uloboridae; genus Uloborus; species Uloborus plumipes. The sequence continues at coordinate 17,465 of JAXGGA010013101.1, forward strand.
AAAAAATTTAATTTTTCACTGCGCAGACGGAAATTGCAATTTATGACCTTTACAGTTTTTAGTCCAAGTATTAATGACACATTTCAATGATTCAATGTTCAATATCATTAAAATTATAAATGTCTCTCTCCAATCTAATGAGTTGAATTTTAGTCATTCTCAGCTAATAGATACTATGTTGTGAGGGCCTCTTGATAAATATTTTATTTTCGTAATGAATTGCAGCATAGTCGCTCTCAAGGCTTACGACAAGTAGGGTAGACAGACCAGTGAATGAATACTTAAGCAAATTTTCAATGTCAAAAATTCATCGTTTCGGAAAAAATAGTAGCATTTGTCACATGACATTAAAAACACTTCAAATGGTATACGCAGTATTTAAAAAAAAAGTTGGGAGAGCTTTTATGGTTCTGCATCATGCTTTATGGGGGGTTAAAACAAAAAAAAGTACCCAGACCCAGTGAATGAACACCCATACCAAGGAACAAATGCAGCATTTTCTAGTCATTTTCTTTCGGTAAATGTGTAGAAAGGAGTTAGTTCTGCTAATTCATCTAAGACAAATGCTTCAAAACCTTATTTTTTAGGAAAAATACGAGGTGTGTTCATTCACTGGAAGTGTTCATTCACTGGAAGTGCTCATTCACTGGTCGGTATGCCCTATTACGAGTTTGTGAATAATCCCTTATGATTCATCGCCTAATCTCTCATTCACTACGTTTATTGGACAGATGTTGCTTTTCGGAAACTCCCTTTTTATTGCATTCCAGTAGCGATCGTTTACCATTACGATATCTAAAAACTTTTATAAACATGAAAGGGCATTGAATCTTTTATTTTCTTTTGCTTACTACTCTTACTTACTGCTTAATGTAGTTGAAGTCTCCTCGACTGAAATTTTAATGATGTAGGAAAAGTATTCAAACAAAGGAAGTGTTTAGAAAACATTCAAATAAGCCGTGAAAAGAGAAAAAAAATCTCCACTTTAAAAAAGAATCTCATTTTATTCATCCGTTTTCAACGGATTTGTTTTCAGTTTGACTGTGAATAAAAATGGCGGAACGCTTTAAATGAAACTTCGCATCCACTTAAAAATTCAGTACTTGGAGACTAAGTCGTTATTTTGCATTCGGAGTCGATAGAGGTTCCTATGTGAAAACATGCGCTACTTGTTACATTAATATAACAGCCTTAAAATATTTAGACACTGAGTTAGGGAAGTTTTTCTTACCTTTTCTTTTCCAGTAAAACGTTCCACGCTTCTTTCCTTTATTGCAACCATCCTTTTCTTTTTCATTTTTCCCCTCTTTTCTTCTGGCAGATCTTTGTTTTGGGCAATCCCGAATTGCTCATTTTCCACATTTGACCGTAGTTGATAGGAATCCTTTTCAGATTTTTTTTTGTGATGAGTTGCCAGTTAAGAAGTAATAGCTGAAATGAAAATGTAACTTAGGCAGGGATTCAAGTGAAACAGCACTGCGATCGCTTCGAATTGCAATAGCTACTGGAAGTGAATTACATTATCATCAACTTAACTTGGCATGACGTCACTACGGGTGGAGCCAATAAGAGCTCACAAGCACTCAGTGATCTCCTCTTATTCGCCAAGTAGTCTGTGACGTTTTATCTAGCTAGTTTTTCATAGGCAAACGTCACGCTGACGTCACGATGTTTTTATCAAGAAACGTTCTAATGTAATTCATTTCCAGTAGCGATTGTAATGTGCGATCTACTGTTTCACTTGAATCCCTGCCTTAACTTTAAGCAATCAATGCAGCAGACGATAGGTATTAGTTGATTCTTATAAAATTTTTAAAATTTAAAATAATGTTTTTGTGGTATTCCAAACGAGCAAAAAAATTCAAAGGTAAACTAAAATTTGAGCAACTTCATTAATTTTCAAAACATGGAGTGAAAATCTGATTGAAATTCTTAACTTAAAATACTTTTACTTTTCCCATTTTCTTTTTTTTTCTTTTCAGTATAGCTCCGTTTATTTCTTCGCTTTTCCCCCTTACCTTATTCTTCCCGTATTTTCTTGATTTCCTTTACTTTTTGGTTGCTTCTCTTCTTTTTAGCCTACTTTCCCGTTAAAAATAAAAGAAAGACGAAAAAAGTATTAAAAGTAGGTTAATGCATCTAAAAAATATCGCCAAGTCCAAAAAATATCGCCAAGTTAAAAAAATAAAAAGGTAAAATGAATATCGAAAAATTAAAACTTTGAAAGTAGGGTATTGAGATGGGGAATTTGTGCGTCTGTCGGTCGGTCGGTCGGTCTGTCTGTCCCCCCCTAATAACTTTTGAATGAACATTCCGATTAGGACAAACTTTTTTTTGTTGGAAAGATCTCGGCGAGTACAGCTCATTCCCATATTTGATTTTTCGATTTGAACAATTTTTAGTTCAACTTTGAACCGTTCAAACAACCTGTCCTGCGATGCTAACTTTTGAGTGAACAGTCCGATTTGAACAAACTTTTTTTTGTTCGAAAGATCTTTGCAAGGATACTTCATTCCCGTATCTACATTTTCGATTTGAACAAGTTTTCGTTCAACATTGAACCGTTCAAACAAGCTGTCACCCCTAATAACTTTTGAATGAACAGTCCGATTTAAACAAGCTTTTTTTTGTTCGAAGCATCTCGGCAAGGATACTTTATTACCGTATTTAAATTTTCAATTTTAACATTTTTGGTTCAACATTGAACCGTTTAAGCAACCTTTCTCCACCTAATAACTTTTGAGTAAACCGTCCGAATGGAATAAACTGTTTTTTGTTGGAAAGATCTCGGCGAGTACAGCTCATTCCCATATTTGATTTTTCGATTTGAACAATTTTTGGTTCAACTTTGAACCGTTCAAACAACCTGTCCCGCGATGCTAACTTTTGAGTGAACAATCCGATTTGAACAAACTTTTTTTTGTTCGAAAGATTTTATCAAGGATACTTCATTCCCGTATTTAAATTTCCGATTTGAACACTTTTTCGTTCAACATTGAACCGCTCAATCAAGCTGTCACCGCTAATAACTTTTGAGTGAACCGTCCGATTTAAATAAAAAAATTTTTTTGTTCGAAGGATCTCAGCAAGGATACTTCATTACCGTGCTTAAATTTTCCATTTGAGCATTTTTTCGTTCAACATTGAACCGTTCAAGCAACCTTTCCCCACCTAATAACTTTTGAGTGAACCGTCCGAATGGAATAAACTTTTTTTTGTTTGTAAGATCTCAGAGAGGCTTTCCCATACATTCCCATATTTCGCTTTTTGATTTGAACCATTTTTCGTTCAATATTGAACCGTTCAGAAAAAAAGGGAATTTAAGTTGAATGTTGATCCTGAACTTAAAGTCGGATTTCCTTCAAACTAACTTTGTAAGAAAATGGTTTTGATAAATAATGTTTGTAAAATACTTTTCTGAGTAATCTTCTGTGAGGACTCTAATTCCGACTCCGACTCCGCAAATATGGCGGAAATGCAGGCTCAGAAAAAAAAATGACTGACTGTGCAGACGATTTTTTGTTTATTTATTCAATTGTTTTATTTTATTTATTATTATTTTTTTTTCTTGGCAGACGATTTTTTTTTGTAACAAAAATTTTTCATTCAAGAGAACATTTTATTCTTTATTTATATTTAATAACTGGCAACGGATTAAAAGTGAAATTCGAGACATTTTATTAGCGAACGAGTTTTTTTTTTTCCTTTTTTTTCTTTCTAATGATAAAATGTGTTTGGATGCTCTTTGTACTTTTATTTATTTATTTATTTATTTTATTATTATTATTATTATTATTATTTTGAAAACGATGGAGAATTTTTTCTACGGAGGAACTGTAACAGTTACACTCTTTAAAAGGTGCAACAAAACTTTATTTATTCGTTAATTACTGTTTACGTGTCTATTTCATCTGATGAGAGGGGTATATTTTGCTTTTCAAAATCAGCTCTAAGTGCTAAAAAGGTATGTTTGACATAATTTTCAGTCTCAGATAATCAAGAGAATAATGATCAGATGCGAGAATGCCGATGTTGATGTACGGGAAAGTAGGCTAGTTTAGTTCTTGACAGAACTTCTTGTTAATCTTCTTCACTCATAGTATAGTGGACCGGTCAGAGGATAGTTTAAAACTCTGCGCTGTTAGAATTATTAGTATAAATACGCTATATATCTAAGCACTCTAACAAAAATGTTTGCGATACAAAATCCATTCTAAGCAGATTGCACAGACTTAACTTTGGGAATAAATGAAAGATGAAGTAAGATCATGTAAAGCGTTTCTTTTAAACATCCATCCTTTCCAAAACCATTTCTGCCAACTTTTTTAACCTTTCTTCACATCGAGGCTAACACAAAGTAAGAGTCTTTTACACACTTAAAACTAAATATTTTTATTTCAATCAAAAAGTATGGCTAAAAACGTTGTGCAGAAGTTGTTTCATATTTCGAGGACGAAATTTTTCAGCTCTGACAAAAGATAGGGGTATTTTTGGATAATGACTTTAATATGATGATTTTGATTGTTTCTAAACAAAATCTAAGTAATTATTTTTTAACGACTTGATTATTTTTTGAACTATGAGTAAAGTAAGGCAATGCTAAAATATTAACTAAGTAAAAGTTAATTTGATACGATTGTTTTCTTGTGCTAAATAATTCCGTGTAACTTCACAACTTCCAGCTATAAAGAGTTTGTAGCTGCATGTGCGCAGAATGGGTTTTAAGGACTAGAATCGCTTGCAATCGAAACTCTACTAATTGTGCTCATTATTTCTCTCTATATATCTGTTATTCAATTCAATCCGTCATTGCTATTCTAAGAGGCATAGCACAAATGTATTTTCTGTTTACTTTTAAAGAAAGATGAAGCTTTTACTTTTAAAATAATAACAAATTTTTAATTGCTGATTGAAAACCTTGTAGAGACTGACTTTTCAACAGTTGACAATGTTACGTAGCTAAATATTTTATGCTGTACTTTCATAGGTTTAGCTAACGTAGCTAAATATATGAAATTATTATTTCTTCACGTGTATTGTTAAAGTCTTCACATAGGAAAGAAGCGAAATCGTTGGTGTACCTAATGATGCAAAAAAATGCCAGCCAAAATGGTCAAAAATTTAAACAGTTAAATAATAATTGGAACTAGTAATAAAAAATGTACGAAAAGTGTATCAGATGAGAGAAGGAAGAAACAGTTTAAAACAATTAAAGGTGCAAAGAAAATTCTAAAAGGTAAATGAAAACGCATTTCTTTTTAACCCCCGACACACAAAGGAAGGGTGGTTATGTGTTTGACGTGTATGTGTATCTGCCACTCTGTGTATCTGTCTGTGGCACTCTGCAGCCTAAACGGATGGACCGATTTTGAACTTTTTTTTTTTTTCGAAACGGAAGTTGATCGAGAGTGTTTATAGCTAGGTTGCGTCTTCGGATGGTATTAATTAACGAAGATATAAATTAAAAACCTTTGAAAGGTTTTTCGGGACTTTAGCATTAAAAACATACTTCAAAACTTAAAAGAAGAATAGCACCAAATGAAAGAGAAAAATTTTCTGCATTAGATACGAAGTAATTGGATCTTCCATGTTGTATAGAACGCGAGTATAGCGTTTTTTAGCAAATGCAGCTTAGCCTTTATTCACGCGATCGGAACTGTTTTCATTGTTGGCAGACAAGGAAAGCAAACTCTTATAATTTATTAAAATGTTTATCAGTTGCCAGTTTTTATTTTTTTAAGAAATAAAATACTTGCTATTGATTTTATAGTTTAAGGCTTAGTCGGGGGTTTTTAAAATTTTTAATTTTAGTTTTATTAAAAGAGTAAGCATTCTTTACAATGAGTTTAAAAATTGAGTATAGCAGCTGAAAAAAAATAATAAAATACCGCAACCCATTGGTTTTATTATTCTTTAAACGGTCAATTACAGATGTTCTAATTGGTTTAGAAAGTTCTACCAAAGTTCATCTTTCCTATAAAAAAAATCAGATCTTTCAATTGTATGAAAACTAAAAGCGTGCTATTACTTATTCGCTCCCATCGAAATTTATGTGAACATTTCGCTCATAAAGGAAATAAAAAATAACAGAATCGATTTCTTCAAAACACTGCATTTTTTAGCACATCTACGAATATAAACACAATATATTCCACAAGATATAAGTTTTTTTCACCTTCTCTTAAATTTTGTAATACGAAAAAAAATAAAAGAACAGCTTTTGATGTTCACGTATTAATATAACATTATTACACGTAAACCCGCTCAAATATTAATTTATTATCAAAACTATAGAACATAAAAGATACTGCAAAGCACCATATCAGTAACGAAGACGCTCCCTGAGGCAGACAAAATTACATTTTATCAAGTGAGAAATAGAACGATAGTTAATTAATGTAACTTAAGTTAAAGTTGTAGTTTATAAAAACATTTTACTCGGAAGACTCGCCGCAAATGATTCCAAGCAACCAAGTAACGGAGTTGATCAAAACTTCAAGAACTCATCAAGTGGATGAGTTTTTTGCGTTACAAATCCCTGTTGAATTCGGTACTCCAAAATAACATTTTATCAAGTGAGAAACAGAGTAACAGTTAACTACTTTAACTTAGTTGAAGTTGTAGTTCATAAAAACATTTTATTCTGAAGACTCGTCACAAATGATTTCAAGTAAAGGAATTGTGGTCAAATCTCCAAAATCTCATCAAGTAGGTGAGTTTTTCCCCGTACAAATTCCTAGTGAATTCGGTATTCTAAAATTACATTTTATCAAGTGAGAAATATAATTGTAGTCGATTAATTTAACTTAAGTTGAAGTTGTAGTTTATAAAAATATTTTATTAGACAGCCTCGCCACAAATGATTCCAAGCAACCAAGCAACGGAATTGGTCAAAGCTCCAAGAACTCATCAAGTGGATAAGTTTTCCCCGGTACAAATTCTAGCCGAATTCGGAGAGTGGACAGAGCGCTGCCCGTCAACAAGCGTGAGGCCGAAGAGTCAACAGAGTAAAGCAAACAACAGGGGAAAGGGCCATTAATCGGATTAAGCAGCTTGGAATATGCTCCGGAAGATAATGAGAAAGTCTCCGCCTGGGAAAAAGCAGTTGAGTTTCGGAAGTCCTTACTTTTAGGGAAAAAACTGGACTTTTATACTTCGGACAAGGGATATAGGGAATGAGTTTTATTTTATTTTTGATTTAATCCACTTTCGCGTAAGATTACAGTTGAGATTTTAGACATTAGTGTGTTGAGTATTGAATAAAGTATAGCAGTGACGTTATTAATAACGCTCGTTAAAATTTCCCTGAATCACTCATTTCGAAAAGGTAACATCTCCATTTTTGAGCTCATCAGTCGTTTTTAGAAAGAGAACAACTCTCAGTTTTAATTTACTATTTTTATGACAAAATCGGGCATTTTTTCATAGGCGTTTCTCTGTAAACTAGTAATTGGCTGTCCTGACTGAATATTTTAAAAATAATAAAGTATAGTAAAGTAATTATCTCTTTTAATTCAAGTAAAGCATTCATACTTTGTAGCCCAATTGTGTTTAGAGCGATAACATTTTTTTTTTTTCTAGAAATTATCTAAGTGCTAAAAACACAGTCCCCCTGGCTGTCCCAATCGTATAGTCTAACGCTAAAATTTAATATTTCAAAAACCTATTAACACTACATTAATTTGGCAATTAATATCAAAAAATAAAATAATGCAACAATATTTTTTTATGAAATAAATTCTAATTATGCATTTCTAAAACTTAATATTGTCATGTAAGTTCTGTTCGGAGTTTTTTCAAACAGTTCTCTGCCACAAAGTCAAAGCTGCAATAGAAAAAATCTATTACTCTTGCAAATGTTTTTTGGCATGAAGTTTAACGAAATCTCTGTGAATTTGTAGAAATTGCAAAGAACGGCGTTGAAACGTTACTTTGTTTAATAGTTTCAGAGCCATATTTATGACGAAAGTATGCGTCTTATTCGTTGCGAAAAAAGTCCTCTGGTAAGTGGTTTTGCTAATGTTAATTAGTTTAATTATGAGACATATTATTTATTATGTCCATAATTTGTGTCTACATGTATGGGTAGTTTCGTAACAAACCATGTTCCATAGTTTTTCAAATATTACGCTCTCTTATGTGAAAATACACAGTCCCCTTCCAAGTTATACTAGGGTCAAAGTTGCTATCAACTAAAATAAAATTCTATGTGTCAACGTATTACATTCAACATGTTAAATCGCTTGTTTATCTCGCGTAAATTAAGAAATTGAATATCTAAGTAGTATTTATTTCAGAATACATCAAACTGCTTTAAAAATAGTTACTTGAACGTTCCAGTTGCCATACAAACTTATTTCTTTTGAAGTTCTTGTTATATACTAAATACAAAATATTTTAGTGTCTATGTTCATAATGTTACAGTAATTATATATTCAATTATGCTGCTATTATACGTTTAATACTGCAGCAGCTAGAAAATTCCGAAATAGATTTGATTAAATATTAGAAATTTAGTATTAATTCTAATTTAGTATTAATTCTATTTATTTATTTATTTTTTTAGATTAAAATAGAAAATAGCAAACTTAAATTTGAAAAAAAAATCTTTTCGAGCCGCATTGAGAAATTTGTGACAAAAGTTTAAAAAGAAGATATTTTGGTTTGACTTCCTAGCGTATGGGCACGCTAACAACACTATTCACTTTCTTTTCCTTTGTCATAGCACAGTTTGTGAAAATCTCTACAACTCTCCTCATTTATCACATCATAGAACACTTAACTGAACGGCATTTGACATCGGATATTTTTTCCGTAAATACCAAGTGACTGAAATGCTTTTTAATACGTTTCTATTAGTTTCACTTGTGGGTTTGTTTGTCTGTATGTATGTAACTCTGAATAAAAAATAAAAATCACGTTCTTTACAAACATAAAAGTAATATATTTAATACAACTATTAATATTAAAGGTTAAACTATAGTTCATGTTGATGAACGAGTATTATAAGTGTTTCAGTTGTTTGTATGTAATTCTGAATAAAAGATAAAATTCACGTTCTTTGCAAATGCAAAAGTAATATATTTAATGCTAATACTAAATGCTTAATTGTATTATGTAAACTATATTACTTACATTACATGTTTATGCATTATAAGTGCATCGAAAAGTGTATGTTTTATTTTTTTTTAAACTAATTTAAATATTATTCAACTTCTTCTTTCAGAGCATGGTCAAATCTCACAACCGACAAGAAGATTCTTCGCCTTTGTCGAGCGACTGGCCGGCCCTGGACCCTGAGGTCGAAACCCCGACCGTGGAGCCCTCCCTCCCCTGCTCGCCCGGGGCGCCCGAGCAGGCCGCCCTGGCCACAGCCCCTCCTGTGCGCAGGCGCAACAGCTCCCTGGGCCAACAACAAGGTGGAAAGCGGCCGGCCACTACCGTCACGTAAGTGCAGTTTAATTTTAGCTGGAACATGTACGTCAGGACTTCTTGAAAAAATATTAATCCACATAAGTAAAACCAAGAATATGTATGTATGTTTATATGTATGTGTGTACCTTATACAAATTCCCAGTTTACGTCGAATTTATATTTCTTAACCTGTTAACCGGGGAATTAGCTGTTGCTCAACTCGTTTCACAATGGGGACTTTTTTTTTCGCTGCGATAAGTAATATCACACCTCAAATAATAAAAGAATATCGTTTTTAACTTATGATTTTTATTTATTTTGATAAAATATAGTCATGTTTTGTAGAAAATAAAAAGTACTTAAGTCATAAATTTATTACTAATAAAAATATATAAAACACTGAAATTCACAATAAGAATATTTAAGTCAGAAAGTTATTACTAACATGTAAGATACTGAAATGCAGACTAAAATGAATCCAAATTGTGGCAGCTCGAAGTATAGATCATGCAGCGCCCGTTTTCCCGTTAATAGCGCTCAAGTTACAGATTACAAGAACATAAAAATTCATGACGAATTGACAATATGATGGCATATATATAACCACTCTAAGATTTAATAGATAAGAACAACGTAGAAGGTGATGCGTTCAATATATTAGGATTAATTTCTATGACGAAAAATTTCGTCATGCCCATTTCTGCAGGCTTTTATGTATGACGAAATATTTCGTCATACCCAGTTAACAGGTTAAGGATGAAAGGATTGAAAAAACGACTCGAACTGACAATTCGCCCCTTAATACTACAAAACTTCAACTTGGGACAAAACAAGCACGTGACAGCTTAAGTAGATGAACAACTGAATCGGAATGCATAAAAAAAAACAAAGAATTGTGCTTGAGACTTTTCTCACAGAGGGTCCAAAGTAAGCCAGATCGTAATGGTAAAAGCAGCACAGCATATGATCATTGGATCTTTTCTCAAGTCCTGTTAATAGAATTATAATCCATCTAGGCCACCCCAAGTTTAATAATTTTTATCAGAGAAAGTAACATTCATTTTTAGTCACGATGATACATATGCTGCTTTTCCCATTAAAATCTGGCTTATTTGGGACACTCTGTCCGAAAAGGCTCAAGCACAATTCTTTGTTTTTTTATGCATTCCGATTCAGTGGTTCATCTACTTATGCTGTGACGTGCTGTTTTTGGCCCAAGTTGAAGTTTTGTAGGATTAAGGGGCGAATCGTCAGTTCGAGTCAATTTTTCAATTCTTTCATACTTAAGAAAAACGTTTTTCTTGGATTTTTCGACCGATACGCATGTCTGAATTTGCTCTCCACGAAGTAAAAAACAATGTACTACCATACTAGTGGCAATTTAAAAGACAAAAAATTAATAAACTAGGGTTATTTTCAAATTTCGGCTTTGAAACTTTCTCATCTTCTTCACAAGAGAACTACGGAGCTTTTGGGATTTTGATTATTCATTCAGCAATATCTGTACTTTATATTCGAATTATTAAGTCCCGCCTTTCTTCCACCATCAGATTTTAAGAGATATTTGCATAAAATCTGACTTTTGTCTAAACTTTTGAAACAGCAAAAGAAAAAGTCTTTTGTAATTTCCGATTTTCGTTTCGGTTATATTTTTAAAAACTCCAAACACGTATTTGGGACCATATTGTGTGATTGCAGTAGAAATCTGAAAGAATTTCGCTGAATAGTTTTCTTTTTATTCATGTATTTGCATATTGTCTAAACTTTTGCATCGCAGTGTATCTCGAGTGTCATTACATGTAAATCAACAAGATACTCAAACTGACCATCTCAGTTTTTCCACCCATATTTTCCCATGGAATAATCGTCGAGCTTATAATGGAAATAATCCAAAATGTAGTTTTAAAAAACTAAAAAATAAACTTTTAGAGTAAATCAAACTAAAAAGAACTTTAAAAACTGTTGAAAATCCGCTTAATTCACATGTACTTATAATGCATCAACACGTAATATATGCAATACACGCAATATACCGCCAACTCGTTCATTTCGATCCATATACTGCAGTTTCGGGCTTATTATACTCTCATCAGCATGGAATACGAAAGTAAGCGAGTTGGAGGCAAAAATCCTCTTGTTTAGCCTTTAGTAATTAATAATAGTATTAAATATATTACTTTTATAAACAGTTCAGTCACATTAATTGAACCACCTGTCAAAAGCCAGAATAACTACCTTTCGCAGAGCGGACTGCTGCGAGACGTGCAGGAAGAGACTTAGTTAGGGCCCTGAAGGTGTTCACCGTTAGTTTGAGACATGTCGACTCCAATGATGTGGCCAGCTGCGCTAGATTTGGCGGGTGAGGATCCATGGCGTGAATAACCCGATCAAGATGGTCCCACATATTCTCGATTGGGACTGAGTCAGGAGAGTTTGCTGGATAGGGGAGAAGGGTAAACTCATCCTGGTGCTCTTCGAGTCACGCGCGTACATGTATTTCACTTCGCATTGTCCTGCTGATGGATGCCATCATCCTGAGGAAAAACAATGCGCATATAGGGGTAAGCATGGTTCACAAGGACAGATGCGTACTTGTATTGATTCATCGTGCCTTCTACAATGATAAGTGAACCCAGAGAATACTAGGAAAACATTCCCCAGACCATAATGCTCCCGCCTCCAGCTTGGACCGTTCCGGCAATGCTGCAGGATGTTTGGCTTCAGCGGTTTCACGGCTCATGCGCCAACGTTCATCTATCCGATGGAGTATTAAACGTGATTATTTAACAGAAAATGCTACCTGTCGCTACTCAATGGACGTCCAGCTGCGGTACTGACGTGCAAATTCCAGTGTTCTTCGTTAATTGACAGTAGTCGGCATAAGTGCATGAACCAGGCTTCTACTTCGGGCGCCCAGACGCATCAACGTCCGCTAAACAGTAGTTTGAGAGACGATGTTGGTAGCCCCTTGGTTCATCTGGGGGATCAGTTGCTCAACGGTAGCCTTTCTATTAACCCCCGCATCTCCGTAGCTGTCGTTCGCCTCTGCCATTTATGTCTCCTGGTGCACCACATTTTCCCTGTCGCTGATTTTTGACAGTCCCATTTTACGATGCACGGTACACTTTTACCATGACGGCAAGCGAACAGCTCATAAACTCAGCCATTTCGGAAATGGTTCATCCCTTGACCAGAAAGCCAATGATCATGACCTATTGTACGTCGGATAAAACGCTTCGTTTTGGCATTACGCCAACGATAGAAATGTTTTCCAAAGCCCTAACACACCATTTATATACCCTCAACTGCACTGTGCTACCAGTGCCTTCTGTGATTGGGTATTTAACATCGACGTCGGAAGTACGTGGTGGTCACATTAATGTGACTGGACGGTGTATTTGCAAAGAACGTTAATTTTATCTTTTATTCAGAATTACATACAAACAAGTGAAACACTAAAATACATCAGCATGTAATATAGTTTAGCCTTTAGTATTAATAATAGTATAAAATATATCACTTTTATATTTGTAAAGAACATAAATTTTATCTTTTATTTAGAGTTTCATACACCCATGTGGAACTAAAGTGAACTAACCGTATGTGACACTAATAAAAGCGCATTAAAAAAATGTATTTTCTCAGCTTACATGTTACTTTTTTCCCCCAGACGAAGTCAACTGACCGACGACAACTCTCACGGAAGCGACAACTCAACGGATTCGAGCAACGACGAAGAAGGTTCCAGCTCTAAAACAGTCAAGCAGCAGAAAAGAGGCTCTTCCTCTGCGTCTTCAGTGACGTCGACGTCGTCGGGTGGGGTGCGTCGACGGCGAAACACGCTCAGTGCTCGAGAGAGAAACCTGCGACGGTTGGAAAGTAACGAACGAGAGCGCATGCGAATGCATAGCCTCAACGATGCCTTCCAGGTAAAGTGTCAAGTCAGGCGAGCTCCATAAATTCCAGTTCTTAACTTACGACTCTATTTTTCTCGTCAACTTTAAAGCAAGTACCACTCAGAGCCAAATTCGTTCGACCCCACTTCCACTTGAACCTCAACTTCGGCCAAGAAGCATCCATGCTCTATGCAATTTGTAGCTGATAGATGAATGAAAAGTTGAAGTTGAAGTGCAAGTTCGATTGAAAGAATTATCCTACGTGGGATACCCGCTTAAAAATTCTTGGCATAGTCTGCGAAGCCCAGAAAGAACAAACATTTCATCGACGTATTCTCATACGTCTAAGCAACGTAAAACTTGATGAGTATCGTTAGAAAACAGTATAATATGGGGTAAATTGCTTTGGCATTTTAAACGTTTCTTTTTTTTCCTAGGTTGGAAAATTACAAGAGTTTTTCACTAATAACTGCTAGAGCCGCTATATAGACAGGCCGACGCATCAAACTTAAGTTCGACCACTTTGGATCCAATTCATTCACTTTTACCTTAAATTTTTCATTGTTGTAGTGTGGGGTTACCAGAAAAAAGTTTTGGCGCATTGCTAATCTGTGCCAAATCCACGTGCCGCTGAAAAATTACCAAAACGCGATTTTTGGCCAGAAAAGATAACCACTCAAACACGCGCTGGATCCAAAATGGCGAAACTTAATCTTGATGCGCCGGCTGGTCTAAGGCCCCTATATAGACGAGCCGGCGCATCAAGATTAAGTTTCACCACTTTGGATCCAGCAGCGCGTGTTTGTGTGTTTGAGTGGTTGTCTTTTCTGGCCAGTAATCGCGTTTTGGTAATTTTTCACTGTGAGCAATTATTAGCGGCACGTGGATTTGGCAAAGCTTAGCAATGTGCCAAAATTTTTTTCTGGTAACCCTACTCCGCAACAATGAAAATTTGAAAGTAAAAGTTAAGGAATTGGATCCAAAGTGGTGAAACTTAATCTTGATGCGTCGGCCTGTCTATATAGCGACTCTAGTCTGGTCTATATCAAGCGAACAGCTCATAAACTCAGCCATTTCGGAAATGTGTCCGAACAAATCCAACCTTAAGTCGCGTAAGGGGACTTAATTACAGCGCGTTTGTACTTTCCGATACGACAGCGATAAATCGTACGCGATTATCGCTAACCGATATTGGCACACGTATAATGCATTAACACATGCGCGCTTTTCTACCTACCGATTCAATGACTATTGTGTCGTCTCCGTCAAGGCGATGTCATTTATCGGACCGTTTTGTAGAAAAGATCCGTTGTTACTTTTGCGTCAAAACAAAGTCATTCATTCGTTTACTTTTTTTTTTTTTTTTTTCCAAAGGAAAGCGATGGCATACGAAACGATATCGGTTTAACAGAAAAACAGAGCAATCAACGCCACGATACCGTACTTATCGTTATAGTATCACAGATCGGTTTCCACTATTATCTTGCCGTAAAGTAGAAAAGCTCTCCGATATAACTCAGACTTAACGAAACTACTTTCCCGCAACGCAAGTGCTTTCAGCAGCGAATCATAATATCGACTTTGTTTTTGGCTACTAAATATTGGCTTTGGAAATAGATTTCATCTCTTTTAAATCACTGAAAGCAGAAGTGTGCCATTCTAAACCTAGTTTTTAGTGAAAAACGAATAACTATTCGCTATTTTCTATTTTTTTTTCCCCTCGTTCTAAATATGAAAGTTAGTTAAACATTCTGGTACATAAAAGAGCTACTTCATATAAAGCTTGTGAAGATGGAAGGCGAATGAAAAAGTTTATTACAATTAAAGAAAATTATTGCAACAGTGTTTTAGAAAACAACTTTAAAAAACACATCTTTAAGAAAATCAGCATAAATTTAGTTTTTTGTGCAGGAAACGGAAATATTTAATTTAAAAATGGGTTAAAGCAGCTTTAGAGGTGTTTACAAGTGTCTAAACCAATAGCGTATTATTGAATATTTATCAAAAACTCGTATGTATACTGCTTTTCACAAAGAATAAAATTGACTTAAGCGTCTTGGAATAAATCCCTTGCGTAAGTCAAGACTCCGTTGTAATCTAATTTTTAACCAGCATTTGCAGCAAAATATACCATCGTGTAAAATTACACCGGTGTATTGAAAACTCCGCTTCATGAACTGTCCATGGCATCATTGTGAGTTTAAGGAAGTTTCTTTTCAAATGCTATCAAGCATAAATGTATCCTTATGCAGCGGAAATATACTTTATTTGTATACCTTTATGCGTAAGAGATGTTCAAAAATTTTTACCATTTGTATTAGGGTCATTCAAATGAAACCCGGTCAGTTCGTCTAACTTTGCATTAGACGTAAGGAGCTCCAACTAACTGCGTGTATTGTAACACCATGTATTGGTACTAAGGCATGCACAATGTTTGACGTTGCATAGCCAGTGTGGTTGCACGTAGAAGAGAAGGTGGGCACATTAGTTATCGTACCCTACAGAAAATGCGGGGGAGTAAGCAGGAACAGGACCCATGTGTGGACAGGTATTATCATGTAGAAGAAAGCCTTTATCCGGCAATACATTTTGCGTGCCTCCAACTCTCTCCACCGATGAAAATCGAATCCCTCCTCGTTGATTTTGCGAACTCGCCTGTTCTGCCAAGGCTACACTAGATAGCGCTTTATACAGGCTTCTTCATTACCCAAAACATCAATGGTAAAGATTTGCCCGCTAGAGAGCGCTGAAAAAGGACCTCCTAAATGTTTGTTTACATTTATTAGCATGTTGTTTCTGCTGTAAAAAGTGATGTTTATCCTATCTTTAAGGGTTGAAAAATATTGATATAGTTAACTGAAGTGGAGTACACAGCGAATTGATGCCGAAGGCCTAATTAGTACTGCTTTTTAGGGGAAATAAATTCACTTTTCAGGTAAAGTTGGTCGCAACTCATGATTCAGTCATACGACATTCATTCATTGTTTACTTTCTTCGAATTAGCAACATATAGCAATGGCGTTCAATTTTGACATCTCTGCATTAATAAAATATACGCTTTTCTTCGCAGCCGATAAATAAAAATGTAGCAATGAAATAATATTGTTCTATTTACTATTTTGTTTCATTATTGTTGCTCACACGATCTTAATTGCTATGCAAAAGCTCAGATGTTCATTTTGATAGCGTTGACCCATCAGAGCGATAAATGGCGAATCTATTCGTAGAGACATTTCCTTTTGATGCCCCAGAATGAATGCCCTGCAATGAAGCGATTAGTGTTCAACGGAAAGACGATTGACAACAAAACATATTAATTTCTTTAGTAACAACGAAATGAGCATATATAATCGCTTAGTACTAAAGAGCAATACAAATACGAAAAAAATAAACAAAACTACAATATTACGAAGACCAAATGTAAATTTTTTTTTTTCCATTCACACAACATTAAAAGGTAATGTTCTTTTTATGTTAAATTTCACACATTGATAATATTTCGATAATTGGGAATCTGGTGTGGTTGCCAAATTTTTGGCGATAATTACTTTATTTTGTTGCTCTTTAGTTTATGTTTGCGAAGGAAGTATTTCCCTCGCTCATAAATTGGCCACAAAGATTTAACGCCAGTAGGGAAAGATAACCAGACTTCCAATCACCGAAATCTTCCCTTTTTTGTTTCTAATTTCACACATACGTTTAATACTTGAAAGTAAAATAATGGGCCAACTGAAAAAAAAGCTGCGAAATAATGTGAGAATTCTTGTTAAAAAACTCGCCAAATCAACTTTAAAAGCTCCATTAGCATGTAACATAATAAGTTTAATAAATATATCGAGCCATTATTATCATTGAAATTTAAATTAAAGTGCAAAATAAGAGAAAAGAAGCAACCACGAAGACGATGCAAGCTTAAAATTTTAATCTTCGCTTAGGTGGTAAGAAAATACATCGCCAAGTTAAAAAACGTACCTATAACCGAAACGTACATACTACCAAAGATCTCGGTTATTGAAATATTCTCAAAAGCTTTACGGAGAACAAATTCTTGATGTGCTTTTCAAGATATTAGTGCCATAGTCATTCCAAAATGTCCATTAAAATGTAAAAAAATCGCCAAATAAATTAATTTGACAATCTAAACTCATCAAAAGTTTTGATGGAACTATCGTTCCAAAATCGCCATTTATCGCTCTGCGGTGCAGTGTCGTTTCATAGTTTAATTATAATTAGAATCAATTAAAATGAAAAATAATTCGCTAACTAATTAAAACAAGCTGTTAAAATGCAGAATAAACCAGCAAATCGAACAAGCTATTAAATAACGTTTAAATATACTAAAATAGAATTGAATGCCAAATTGTAAAATTGTCGCCAACAAATTAACTTTTATTTTTTTCTTTTATTATCTGATTTGTATATAATGTTAGTTACCATAAAATTCGATAGATGTCGCTGGAAAAGGACGTCCGTTTTTATCCCAAGGAATTTGATCAAATGAAGAAGCCTGTATAAAGCGCTATCTAGTGTAGCCTTGGTTCTGCTAACTTGTGCGTCCACCTTCTCTTCGGCGTGCTACCACACTGTCACTTAAACGTAAAACGTTACGCATGCGTTAGTCTCTTTATCAATACGTGTGGCCACCATACACGCAGTTACGTGGAGCCCCTCACGTCTAACGTAAAGTTAGACGCACTGACCGGGTCTCATTTGAATAAGCTTGTTCGATACTTTCAATGTTGTCACATGCTGATGGTAATGACTTTCCCACAGGCCCTCAGGGAGGTGATTCCTCATGTGACCATGGAACGTAAGCTGTCGAAAATCGAGACCCTCACCCTGGCCAAGAACTACATAATGGCCCTGACCAACGTGATCTGCGAGATGCGCGGGGAGCAGGTGCCCTACAAGCTGCTCGCCGCCGCTGCCACAGCCACAAGCAACAGCGCAGAAGACAGCTCGCTAGACGCCACAGACCTGACGCAACAGCAGATCCCTGCGCGCGTCAATGTCCTCATTCAGCACCACATCACCCCCAATCAGGAGGAGGAGGAGGAGGTAACGACCGAAGATTATCACCCATCGAATCTCTAACGACGCCAGCCTATGGGCATGCCTTTGATTTGACCTCATTTTCCAAAAAAAAAAAGTTTTTGGAATGAATGGACAGAACCAGAAAGTGTCATACGACTGATTTTTGGAAGTGGAAGATAGTATGAGGAGGAAAAGGACAGGAATCTCAGATAGCGTCCTCTTCGGCCAGGTTGCCAATACCTTATTTTTCCGCTTCGCAACATATTTCATGTGGTAATGCTGACATGTTACCAGTATAACGTTTCTGATATTCATTATTCTGCCTATCTGACGCTTTGTGTCTGTGTGTGTCATCGTCGTCGTCGTCGTCAAAGAGATGCGTCAAAGAATAGGTAAACATTACTTCATGCAACGCTGTGTAACTCATACTTTTGTTTATAAGTTATGTAAGAGAACTCTGTTTCTGTTAGCTTTTCCGATAGTTTGACTGAATCAGCGACTTAGATCGTATTAACTTCATTACACAAGTTGCATTTTCTGCCCAGCTGACGTTTGGTTTATATGTTATCGTCAGTGAGC
>JAXGGA010013102.1:0-36382 GCA_038373865.1 Uloborus plumipes
AGGAAATGTTTCAAAATAAGTAAAATCATACACCCATAATTTTTACATCTTAAAAGTGGTTTTAAAATATTAGATGTAGTTTTACAATTTGTAACGCTCATGTTGACAGTTTCTAAAAACACATTTCACTTGTATTTATTTTTCATCAACGAAAAGCAATACTTCATCTTCGTTCATAAGCATAGGTATAAAATTCTTGTACAAATATTCATATTTTACGTGACTTTACAACCTTTTCCCTCCATTCTATTCCCAAAATGAAGCATTTCTTGAAACAAAATGAGTTTTAAAACAAACCATTGAAAGCATATAAATGCTTGACAGAAATTCCATTATATACTGATGAAAGTATTCAAACAATGAACTTTTTTTAAGACCTTATTTTTATTACGCTGAAGGAAATAAATGCACTAGCGAGAGGTAACTATGATTTTCCTTTGAAGTTTTGTCACCAGGATTGTACAATATTGACAAACGTTGAACAATGTTGACTCTTCACAGATTAAAACTAAAGAACTTCCAACAGTAGCGAATAAATTAATACGTACCGTAGTCTAAAATCCGAAACTAACTTCGCACGACGTTTAATCTCAGGACTTTCAACTTTGTATTATCCAATAAAGCCGACAGCCCTCTGTTCGAAGCTTTGTGCAAAAATGAAATTTTTCAGTTTAGTATCGATTTTTTTTTTCGTATTTTTAATAGCCGGAAAATGAAAAGGGCAGAATAATTCAAAAAGCACAATTTCTGCATTACATAGAAGCCAAACAATAAATAGTTAAGAGATTATACATATTATTTAAAATATATGTACAGAGCACTGCAAAAAAGTATTGCAAGTTTGAAAATTTTGACTTTTTTTTCCCATGAATGACACATGAAAAAAAAGTCTTTTTTTAAACTTATTTAACCGATAGTTTCTTTTTTTTTCTCAAAATGTTAAATTGGATCATGATAAGATTGAGCCATTGAACACAAGTAATTATTAACTTTCATTAAAAAGTGTAATATAGAAAAGGGAAGATTATCAAAAAATATCTCCGTTTCAGCTCTTCTTACATAAAATGAAATAAGGACACAGTTTCAAGTTACTCTGAGAAGGAAAAATTATAAGCGAGGGCAACCGAACCAAAAAACTTTACGTTTTACGACAGCCTCTCTTTAGATTACAATAGCCGCTCTTTCAAGTATGGATTCCACAAGGTTTAACGGCACTTCTTTCATTATTTCATAGTGAAAAACTTCAATCATTGTTACCTTAGACTTCTTTTCCGCATTTTCACTTTAAAAAACCGTTCATTTTCAAAACTATTATTTTTAGTACCTCATTTTGAAAAGAAAAGTCGATTACTCAAATTTGCAGTACTTTTGGCCAGTAGTGTATGCATATAAAAATGTGCTACTCTGTAGGGGTAGGATTCCAAACCACAGTTGCGTTGCATAGAAATTAAAAAGAAAAACCCATTAATTTTAGAATAGGGAATTGCACTATCACATGTTTTCGTTCTCAAAGTTCTCAAAGATGCTTTTTACTGGGGGGGGGGGGGGGGTACGTCAGAACTTCCGCAACTCTTCATCAAACTTCATATGCAAAGCATCAATTTTACTGTAGTAAACTGTAAAATTGCTAATTTCACAGTAATAAACTGTAAAAGAGCCAGTTTTACAGTTTATTACTGCGCTTTTACAGTTTTAAACTGAACCTCTGCTTTCAAGTACTATACTGTAAAAACAACAACTTATTTTTTGCAGTGCAGTACTTTTGATTTGTCAGTCTATTCCAATCTACTTTGATACAAAAAATGACATTCCTAGTGTTTTTCAGACAGTCAGAAGTTAATCTTATATCTAAAAGAAGGTTTAAAATTATGACATGTTAAGATTTAGGCTATTCCAAATCTTCAAAAAATGGTCATCGAAATCTATTGCTCAAATAAAGCGCACAAAAGTTTAAGAAGCATTATATTTAAGGGGCTTAGACGTGTCCCTTATCATCAATTGATTTACAGATCTGCGTGCTATTGAGCAACTTTCAGACAATTTTCTGTCTATTTTCATATTAAAAACTTAATATAAGTTGAAAACTTTAAGTTGCAATCTGAAAAAGGTTTTGTAACGTTGTTTCGAAATTTCTCTCGACTAAAAATGTCAAAAACATGCGACACCGAATACTCTTTTCGCATTGCTATAGCAATAAAGGTAAACTGAAAACAAGTTGCCATTCAACAAATACATAAAAAAGTTGAATTCAAAATAGCAAAGAGACAGAAACAAGGCTCAAATGTCTTGCGGTTTTTTAGTGGAGTTGCATTTGGAATGACAAAACTATTTTCTAATACATGTTAAATTATTAAATGAAAATTGATTCAAAATACTTTGCGTAAAAATATAATTAAAAAAGGAATTTTAACATAGGTAAAGCACGAAGTGTCAAAAAATTCCGTCAAATAGCTATTTTTAGGCCCCTCAACCAAAACCCACAACATAATTTATAACGAAGAGTGGGAGGGAATGACAACTCCAGAATCTAATGCGAATGTGCTTTGAACAGTTTGCATCGATAAATGGGGACACTTTTTGCTTTGAAAGATATGCTTTGTTAAGTGTTTTCGTTCATACTTACGTTTATTAATCATTTTATTCTATGCATAATACTAATGATTTACTGTGATGATTATTGAAAATATATCATCTCTGCGGGGTATCTGTCGGTTTGGTTACTAACTCAAAGAGGCAAGAGTTAAGTTCAAAAGATTTGAAAAAGCATTTTTACCATCACATTTAAACTTTTGAAAAGCATTAAAATATTTTAAAATTAAAGCGATACACGTTTAGGTACATTTATTTCATCACAAATCGTTTTAATACCTATTAAGTAAGTTAACACGATCATATGAATATTTTCCAGAAATTAGAAACTTTGGCGTTTAACTGTTTTCTGAAATGAAAGATTTCTTTTCTAACGATTTATAACACTTAATTATCGCTAGATATTTTTTAAAAAAGTAGCGACAAAGAAATTGCGAAATGGTGTTTATGCTGAGCATATGTCCAGGAGATCCCAAAGAGAGAGCGAGAAAGATTGGGCTTTTATTGCGTTAAAATTTGGTACAATAATACTTCTAGCTCCGGTAGTTTGCAAATCAGAGCAGTTTTTTTTTTTTTTTTTGCTTTTTTTTTAATTTCCTTTTTTTAAGACAGAATTTCACACGATTTACCTGTTAAAGGCATGAAATATTTCTCACACCCCTCAGCATTTTATATCATTTAAAAGAGTTTGTTTCTGCATCAGGTTAAGCTTACTCAAATTTTCTCAATTAATTAAAACAGCAGATATTATGCTTTCTATTTTAGTGAAAATATAGTCAATTCGCGATAAATCGAAGTCCGATAACTCGAATATTACTCTAACTCGAATTTCTTATTCGGTCCCGATCCCTTTGTCTTTAATTCTATGTTAATTTTCCTCCATATCTCGAAGTTTACTTCCCCTAATTCGAAGTTTTTTTGAAGTGAATAAACATTTGATAGTTAAAAAGCAGATCAAAGTTTGAAGTGAGAGCATGGAATTTTATTTATTCTTCTCTTGTGGGAGGGGGGGGGGGTTGATTCAGGGTAAATCTGAAGTCAAAAGAAGATCTGTTGAAGCAATGTGCAATAAAGGAATAACATCTGTCGTGGTTCCTGTTGTATCGTTTGCACTTATTGCGTCTGCAAGGAATTTGATTTCCAAAAATTTTGCTTCTTCAATCTTCAGTAAATCGTGACAGTGGCATAGGGATTATTAAATTTAAAACAAACGACTTTTGAAGCAGTTGATAAAGAAAATGTCTTTAATGTGAATTTAAGAAATGTGATTAAAACACTGAGGTTTCCAACAAAGAGTATATACAAACCATGGAAGAAAATGCATCTATTACCAAGGAAGAACGATATGTGAAAAAGCTGTAATATTTACCGTTTTTTAAATTATAAAACTGCTCAATGCATCTTAAAGTGACGGGTTATCCCTCAAGAATGAAATATGTACAAAAAGAGGGATTTCGTTATAAATGTTTTTCTTAAAGTTTTAATTAAAATTGTGTACACTTTAATTAATTTAACTTGTCAGTTATCTATACATCAATTGAATATTCCAAGTTTTTATTATTATAATGTTGGAAATCGAAATTAATGATAAGTCGAACTTCCGATAAGTCGAGGTTTTTTTTCGGTCCCTTCAAATTCGAGTTATCGAGAATTGACTAGTTTACATAGTCTTTATTTATGAAAAGTTATCAAACAAAAGCAACGTCGCAGAGCAACAAAATCTTTTTTGTCGCATGATTTTTCATTCATAAGTTCACTCCTTTTGCAAAAAAAAAGTGTGCTCCTCGTAACGCCGAATCACGTGTATACTAGGGCTTTAGCAAAAACATCGATGTTTTGGAAACATCGATGTTTTTGCTAAAACATCGATGTTTTTACCATCGATGCTTGAGGGTCGATGTTTTTCCAACATCGATGTTTTGGGTTCGATGTTTTTTCGATGGTGATGTTTTATAATCCAGCAAAAAAGGTTTGCTAAAAATATGCGATGAGTAGACATATTAAGAAGTTTTCATCCTTAATCAGAAGTTTCAGTATTGATCTCATTGGAAAGCATTTTCCATGATTATTATCGGTGTTTGCTCTCGAAGTTTCTAAAATATTTCTAATTTACTTCCGCCGTTTTTTTTTTTTAATTTAATTAATTTTTTATGTCAATATTTTATACTAGCGGTACACGCACGGCTTTGCCCGTGGTATAAAATTAAAAGTTCATTTGTAAAAAAATGATATAGCAGAAAAAAATACTCTATTTTAGTTATAATTCAACTATAATTCCTTCAAAGTATGATATAAAAATTTGGTATGGACCCTACACTACTTCCTTTTACGTGTAAATTTCTTAGTAGATGCCTTAAGTGCTAAAATAGTGCTTGAAGTGAGTAAGATAAAAATTCAAACATTTGCATCCCTAGTTTGCCACGAAACAATGCAAAAAAATGTTTTACAATGATTAATCTCCTAAATATCGCCGATTTTAACATCATTCAGAAGATTTTTCGCAAAATATCGCCAATAGCGCCAAATTGAACCCAAAAAAAAAATTTTTTTTCGCTAAATTTATTGCCAACTTGGCGATATGTCGCCAAATTGGCGTCAAACACTTGGTGACCAAAAGCTTGGCGAGATATCGCCAAGTGGTCGCGCCAATTCATATCACTTTGGTCTGCATTGAAAGCCCTGATTACCCCATAAAAGGGGTAAATCACCCCTTGGGGACATTCGAATGCAACCCCAAAGATAGGTGCACAAAAATAAGCCAAAAGAAAAAATAAGAAAAATTTTGTTGCTCACAGAAACCAACAGAAATCTTACCAAAGTTTAAAAGAAGAAGAAAGTTTTCTTTCCTAACTTCAAAAACAAAATAATACATTTTCCGAAATGACATACTTTAGAAAGAACGTTGCAATATCGCAATAAGATAGAAGTAAATATACTGAAATAGAATTGAATGCCAAATTGTAAAAAAGTCGCCAAAAAATTAATTTTTAATATTGTCTTTCATTATTTATTAAATGCAATTATTGCTGCAAATTACAGTCCAACAATAAATAATCACATTGCAAAAGTATATTTGGAGCAATTTTTTCTTTTAAACTCAACTGATCCTAAAAATTTTAAGTATTAGTCATAGAAATTTCGTGCATTATTCTTCACAATGATAATAAAAACAATAAACATCGACAAAGATCAACCAGCAAACGATAAATTAAAAGCTAAATTCGTTCACTCAAGCCATTTGCTGCAATTTGTATTGAAATAAATTAATAATGAAGTAAAATATGTTTTGCAGACGATAAATTTAGAATGGTATCCTGTATTTTAAGGAAAGGACTCGATTTCTCATTTGATTGACAGGTGCCATCTTATCACGTTTTTTAACATTTCATTTGACTAATTTTAATAAGGCTTGGAGTTTGGATTGTTACAAAAACAAATACATTTTTAAAATTATTAAGGGAAAAAGAACGAAATAAAAACGTAACCATGGTAACAACATGAAAAGTTGATTTCCGTTGATAAAATAATTCATTTCATCTCTATTTTCAAACAAATTTTATTCGCGAGCAAAGCCATTTAGAATCGTTTGGCTTGCTTTACTGAAGGTAAGCCTTGAATTTCGGGATTCTAAAAACAATTGTTACAGCTCTCCTGATGATCGTAGAAACTTCGAAAAAACGTCATTTTGTGCAGAAAATTTCAAGCTTTTGAATGACATAAGACTTGAAAATGTGTATGGAATATTTCTTCCCTATTTTATCGAATTTCCTCTAAGAATTCGAATAGAAAAAGAACGAAATGGAATGTTCGAAAAATCGCTTCGAGGTGCAAAACTACATGCTACAAAATAATTTTGTGCCAAGTGGCATGAAAATCGACCGAACGGTTTTGGCGCTACGCGCGTAACAGACAGACAGACAGAAAGAAAGAAGGACAGACAGAACCACCTTTAGCTTTATTATTAGTAGAGAAGAGATAGAGAAGATTTCAGCAAAAGAAAAAAAAAAAAACCCCCAAGATATGCGGCCATCGTTAATCAGCCATTACACTATCATTCTCGTTAGAAGACGTTTTTGATAGTTACCATCGATGTTTTGAGGTCGATGTCTTTTAATGATCGCTGTTTTTTTTCTTTCGATGTCTGTTTTACCCTTCAGTAAAAAGCAAGAAAAATATGCAATAAAAAAGATTCATCTTCAACAGATGCAATGTCTATCGTATTAAAATACTGTTTTTTTTTAAATTATTAACGATGATTTACGGTAAACGATTTTTAAACAATGTTGTTTTTGTTTTACTTTTGAAATTTTTTTCGATAACGGTGTTTTACCCTTCAGCAAAAAAAGTTTAATAAAAATGTGCGATAGTAAAAATAACACAGTTAATCAACATTTGCAGTATCGATATCATACTGTTGATGTTTTTCAGGAGACAAAAGATTAATTTAATTGAGTGATATAAAGCTGCGCAATGTATTGGGGAGTTACTGTATTACTGTACATTTAAATGTTTAAGCAATTTATATAAAAAAGATCGATGTTTTGAAACATCGATATTTGAAAACATCGATGTTTTTTGGTCGATGTATCAACACCATCGATGTCTTAATTTCGATACATCGATGTCTTGAAACATCGATGTTTTGCCTTCGATGTCGCACCCCTAGTGTATACAGCTTTCTTCCTCATTTATGCTTTAATATTTCGTTTTATGATCTTTTATTTTTAAGCTCTCTTCTTTTACAAAAAAATAGGGCTCCTCGTTACTCCGATTCACGTGTGTATAGCTTTCTTCCTTATTTGGACTTTAATACGTTGTTATAAGATCTTTTATTTTCAAGCCAAAAAAAGCGCCTCGTAACGCCAAAGCACGTGTATGCATATTTCTTCCTTATTTGTACTTTAATACGTCGTTTTATGATATTTTATTTCTAAGCTCACTTCTTTTGCAGTGAAAAAGGGTTTCCTCGTAGCTCCGAATCACACATATGCAGTTTTCTTGCTTTTTGTGCTTTAATACGTTGTTTTATATTCTTTTATATTTTCTGTACAAAGGTATCTATTTAATACTTCATTATCTAATTACTAATGAATTTTTTTTCATCTATAATTCACATATAATTATATTTACTGAAGGCAGTGCTGAAAAGAAGTACAAATTCGAGTTTCATCCAAAGCTTACTCTAACACTTTAAAACGACGGGTGTATTCCGCTGTAAATTTCTCACTAATTTCCAAGAAGCGGTTAGTTAAAAGAGTCAACTTCATCGACAGCTTGTCATAAGTGAACTAGAATGACGCGGTGGTGCATGTGCATTGGAAACCTGTTTGTTTTCTTTCTCCCATCAAATTTTAATAAATATGCTCTTGATAGACTTTTATGTGATTAGTTTGCCAATCTCCTGTCAGATTATATCGAATAATATAACTAAAGAAAATATTGGTATATATATTGCGGAAGGACTGAATAAATAATAATTAGTGCCACCGTGAATAATAGAAGACTTTTATCTGAATTTGAATTTGCAATCTTACGTCGAGTACTTGAAACGGCAAACGCGTTTTTTATTTCCTCTAGAACTACGTATTAAGTACATTGTAGTTGAAGAGCATTTTTAAACAATAAATATCTTCTAGGGCCCTGCTCCACATTGACGTAAAGCAGAAAAATAAAGCAGAAGCGTAAAATGGATTACATAGCGTTCCTATGTAAAGTACCCGGATTTTCGGTTTCTGCCTTCGGTTTCGGTCGCGTTTTACGCTGATGTGGAGCAGGGCCCTTACACTGCAAAAAATGAGCTTGTTTTTACAGTATAATACTGGATGCCAAAGTTAAAATTTAAAAGTGTAAAATGCACAGTAATAAACTGTAAAACTAGCAATTTTACAGTTTCTTACTGTAAAGTTAGAAATTTTACGGTTTATTGCCGCAAAATTTAGCTGTATTATACTGTAAAAACAACAGTATAATACTGGCAGCACAGGTTCCAGTTTAAAACTGTAAAATGCACGGTAATTAACTGTAAAATTAGCAATTTTACAGCTTAGTACTGTAAAATGAGCAATTTGACAGTTAATTACTGTAAACTTAGCAATTTTTAGATTATTACCATAAAATTAGCTGTAATACTGTAAAAACAACATTCAGTTTTTACAGTGTAACTTTGCAAAATTTTGTTCTTGCTTCTTTCATATTACTGTTTGTATATCAATTTCTGCATTATTTTAAGTAAGTTCTCTTGTGCATTTTTAGGAAAACAACTTATGTTCGTACACATAAAGGATGAAGCAAAAGCAAAAAATAGGTGATAATTTTAATTCCTGACAAATAGTTACACTTCTTTAACTGTCAGTTGAAGTACATTTCTTGGAGATAAGTAAAACAGTTTTCTTTCTTTCGGTCTTTTTTAGGTGTCCACTACCGATTTCATTGTACATTTTATACAGCGTTGAAGAAATGCCAGTACTTAAAGATTAACATCGAGCTTTTTTTCGTCCAGTGGTGAGTAAAAATAAATTTAGTCGATTCCACTTTTTTTTAACTGCCCCATTTTTTTGTAAACAGTAAAAAGTAACTAAGAATAATATTAGCTTTTAAATTGCAATTAAAGTACGAAAACTATAGGGATAAAGCATTCATGCCAACCATATTACTAAGCTTTGACTATGCAGATAGAATATGATTTCATATTTAGCCATTAATTTTTTTATTTTTCATTTTGAGCAAAAGAAAAACGAAAGAAATATGAAAAGTGGCTTAATGCATCGTAAAAAGATAGCAAAGGTCAATAATAAATGAAATAATTGTATGACCATCGAAAAATTAAAAGTTGGAAATTCAGATTTTGTGAAGGGAAAATGTGTCCGACGGTCTGTCTATGTATCCGTACTATGTGTCCATCGCGCTAATAACTTTTGAATGAACTGTCTGATTCGAATAAGCTTTTTTGTTCGAGAGATCTCGGCGAGGACACCTCATTTCTAAACTTCATTTTTTGATTTGAACAATTTTTTGTTCAATTTTAAACAGTTAAAAATAGATTTCCCTTCCTAATAACTTTTGAATGAATAGTCCAATGGGAACAAACTTTTTTTGTCCGAAAGATCTCGGCGGGTAAACTTCATTCCCGTATTTTACTTATGATTTGAACAATTTCTCGTTGAATTTTGAACAGTTCAAAAAACCTGTCCTTCCAAACAACTTTTGAGTGAGCACTACTGTCCGAACTTTTTTTTTTCTTTTTTGAAGAACCTCGGTAAGGACATACATTTAATCTTATACAGTTGAACCTGTTTATCTCGAAAACCTCTCCATGTCGAAATTTTCCAATTTCCCTGCTTTTACAGTATACATTTAATGTTTTTTCTCATGTTTATCTCGAAAGATTTTTGAAGAAAACCTCTATATCTCAAATTTTGACGACTCTCATTTTTGAATTTCATCTCCAGCCACCTTCATCAATGGTATAACTTGGAGACAAAAATCTTTTGCACAATCATTCGAAGACTATGTTCGTACTTAAAGGTATGCTTTAACTTGCTACAGAACTTGGAGACAAAAATCATCCTTTGCACAATCATTCAAAGACTATGTTCGTACTTAAAGGTATACATTAACTTGCTATCGATATAGTCATCACAATTCGTAAAACGTGGTCTCACAACATGTCGTACAGTAAAATATTCATCAATGTCAATACAAAACAAGCTATTAAGTATTTGACTGTGTTCCAATTGCTTATTTTTGTAAATTTTATCACAACCTCTGTATCTCGAAACCTCGGTATCTCGAATTTTTCTTCTGTCCCGTGAAATTCGAGATAGACAGGTTTGACTGTATAATCAAGAGAGTACAACCTGTGCAACTAGAGCAGGCTGCTCAAAGTAAAATTAATTCTTCACTCTCAGCACTCTTTCCCTGATGGTTGTCATAGTTACGGAGCTGTGGACTTTTTCTCCACTTAACTCTTGCAACAATGAATAACACAGACGGTAAATAAAACACAATATTTTCTTAGAAATTTTTGCTGTATGAATGTATGACTAGCTTTGTTATAAAGAGTTGAGAAATAACTGAGACATGAGAATATAAATAAAGGCGTAAGCCCCATTCGATAAACATAAAATAAAGGAAATACGTCAACAGCAGTGCATAAAAAAGAGTGGAGCTGTTTTCTTTCGTTCGGTTTCCTTGGAGACAACGTAAACTTTCTAAACTTGATATGCCTATTTTAAAGTAAGGGGCCTGCTCCAGTTCAGCGGAAAACGCGACCGAAACCGAAGGCAGAAACCGAAAATCCGGGTATTTTCCATACAGGGGTGCCCATCCCCCCAAGCTCAATTTCGCAAGTCCCCCCCCCCCCCCCAAATTTTTCACAACCCTCTTGTGCTTTTTATTTTTACTTTCTTCTATATCTAATATATAGAAGAAAGTATTGGTTTCGTGAAAATTTTCGAATGTCGAATTTTGACGGATTTGCACGTTTTGAGGTGCGCTGAGTCCATTTCGACCATTTTTGGAAAATGTCTGTCTGTCTGTGTGTCTGTCTGTGTGTGAGTCTGTATGTGTGTGACCAGTTTTTGTGGCCGCGCTAGAGCAAAAACTACTGAATGAAATCGAACAAAAATTTTTGCACATATGTACCACCATGTGAACTGGTGCACCTGACTTTTTTTAGCGAATTCCTCCAAGGGGGGTGGAGCAATCGCACGTGTTCTGCGCGGGGGTGATTGCTATATCTCAGGAAGTAACCGGCGGAATCAAACGAAAATTGGTCCATAGGTAGACCCTACTGAGTACAGGTGCTGATTCAATTTGTTTGTCAATATCTCCAAGGGGGGTGGAGCAATCGCACGTGTTCTGCGCGGGGGTGATTGCTATATCTCAGGAAGTAACCGGCGGAATCAAACGAAAATTGGTCCATAGGTAGACCCTACTGAGTACAGGTGCTGATTCAATTTGTTTGTCAATATCTCGAAGGGGGGTGGAGCAATCGCACGTGTTCTGCGCGGGGGTGACTGCTATATCTCAGGAAGTAACCGGCGGAATCAAACGAAAATTGGTCCATAGGTAGACCCTATTGAGTACAGGTGCTGATTCAATTTGTGTGTCAATATCTCAAAGGGGGGTGGAGCAATCAAAAGTGCTTATTTTGTCATTGCACCTACTGTATCTCGGGAAATATTGCTGCGATTTGAATGAAATTTGGAATAACACTAACCCAATATGGAAGCAAGCATCGATTAAATTTTGGCGCCAATCGCCCCAGGGGGAGGGTGGGGTGATTTTTGCGCTTAGTCAACAATGCGAAAAATTAATTCATTAAAAAATCGCTTTCACGCTATTTAATTACCAAAACAGCTGAAAACTTTCAATGATTTGAAATTTTTAATTGTTGCCAATTTCTTTTTACTAACAAATAAAATGTTTGCAATTTATCTAAACAAGGCTTTTGCAATGATTTCCAATTTCGCTCGTTGATTCTGAATTTGCAGGGTTATTACGATAATTGGGAAATTGGAGCTGTTTCCAATTATTCGAGCGAGTACGTATTTTATTTTGTAACCGGAATTCATAAGATAGATATAGAAGAAAGTTTCGTGACGGCCACGACAGCTAGTTTATTTTTACCCCTCTTTTTTATTAAATGTATTTTTTTAATATTATTTATTTATTTAAATATTCATTTATTTTTTTAAATATCATTTATTTATTTTTTTAAATTATAACTATTATTTTTTTTTATTATTAATTTTTTGAAAGTGCTAATTATGCGCGAAATAGAATCACTTTTGTTTTCTTCCAGGCACAACGGAAAAGAAATAAATAAATAAAAAATACACAAAGGAAATAAATAAATAAAAAATTATAATAACGAAATAAAAAAAATAATTTGATTAAAAAAATAAATAAATAATTTTTATTTAAAAAAATCAGCAAATAATTTAAATTAAAAAAATAAATTAATGAATTAAATAAATATTAAATTAGTTTTAAAAATCCCCCCCAAAAATTTTGATGGCGCAACTTGCGCCATAATCCAACCTGTGGGCACCCCTGTTTCCATAGGAACACTATTTAATGCATTTTACGTTTCTACTTTACGATCACGTTTTCCGTTGATATGGAGCAGGGCCCTAACCGAGTATAATCATACTCGTATGCTAGAATGTCAATATTGGTACACGGGAAAGTAGGCTCGTTTAGTTCTGGATTGAACTTTTTGCTGTTTTTGTTATGGAGATATTTCTGATAAAGAAAGGTATTCTTCTTCGCTCATTGGCCAATTAACACATCGGGGAAAAGAATACTAGCTTACGGTCTCATTGCCAACGTCCTCTCTTCTCTCTTATCACATATTCCCAACAAAACCCAGATAAATGCAAATAATAATAATAATAATAATAATAATAATAATAATAATAATAATAATAATAATAATAATAATAATAATAATAATAATAATAATAATGAACAATTTTATGAAAACCGCTAATTGTTTTTAGTGCACCTTGTACTATTGGAGGGATTATAATAGGAATAAAATATTTTAGCCTTTATAAGTAATATTACATCACGATTTCAGACATCAATACACTAAAAAATGAATGCTGTTTTTACAGTATGGTACAGATAATTTTACAGTAATAAACTGACAAATTACTAATTTTACAGTAGGGTCAGGTGGGGTAAATTGGGTCAAAAAAGAGCACTTTTACAATCAGGCTTTGACAGCAAAAAATATATTAATTCAACCGGTGAATAAAGTGCTCAGGATATGCAAATGACTCTTCCTTGTGACATTTAAAATGAAATATCTCGGAAAAAACAAAATATTGATTCCGATAAATAAGTTAGAAAATGGGTTGTCAATGATTCTTTTCATCCCATAGGCGTGGGGTAAAACGGGTCACTAGTGGGGTAAAATGAGTCATGCTTCAAAGAATAATTTCACAGTTTATTGAAAAGTAATTTTGTACTTTTGTTCATTAATGATAAAACAATTAGCATATAAACATTTCCTAGAAAATAGTATTGACCTCTTGAATTATTTCAAGGCCAGGAATGTCTAGCACTGTTTATGTTTGAAAAATATTCCAAACATCATCTCTCTCCGGAAACAAGAAACTTTTACTGTATTTCAAAATTTCATTGCACGTAATTCTACGTTGTGATGAAGAATGGTGGCATAAAAATGTACTTTTTTGACATTTTCCCCAAAAAACTTAACTTGCTCCCATTTTCCAACTTTTTTAAAGGTTGCTATCAATGCACTTTGATTCAGTGATAAATTTATTTTAAAGAAAAGGTTTATTTATTATTTATTTAGTTTTGTGTCTGTGTGTCAATTTAGTTAATTTTTATCTCTTTAGACTTTTTCAGTACGCAATCTTTTCAATATTGTCGAGCTTGTTGAAATTTCACAAGTTTCTTTCTGCATGTGTATAGTTTTCTCTTCTGGCATCGTTTAGAGTTCCGTCTTTACTTTTAGTTATTGGTGTAGCAAAGAGTGTGCTTATAATATAAGTTTAAATATGCATAAAAATATAACGCGTGCTTGACTCACCTTGTTCCAATATCGAAGCAACAGCCTCACTTGTTGTTGAGATCTTAGATGCTTGTACCGTTCCTTCAACTGCATTATTTTAATTAAGCTTTGTACTGTCTGTTTGCGTTTTGTGCGCCTGGCAGCCACGGGCACTTCCATCTGAAAAAGGGGAGATAGGTTTAGGATGCGCACTTCCCGATGCCTTTAGCTTTTGTTCGCTTACTACTACCTCGTTGCTTTTCCCCCCCTATTTCGAGAAAGTCCGAAGAGACTTGGCGCGTGCGCAGATGCTGCGGAGGTCGCACGAAAAAATTTTAGACAGTAGAATGTTTTTGTATGATTTAGTTTCCCAGGCTTCTTTCTTTGGCGAAAATAAGACACTTTTGCTTAACGCCGTAACAATATTTCTTAAAGAAAGTTCATCGAACAAAAACTGTGCTTTTAATTTTGGCTTTTAGATTTAATTTAATTATTTTGTACTATAAGTTTATATATTTGCATATTAAAAGAATAACAAAGCAATATATTCCTTGTTCTAAATTAGTACATACATACACGACTACAAAACATGAGTTAGTAAACAAAAAACATAATTTGCTCTTTAGTATGTGCTAAGCCTAATCGAATACAAAAAATGACCCACTTTACCCCACGCATGTTTTAATACCCTGAAAAATTAATTTTTGCTGTTTTTTCTTCAACATTGTAGGAAGTTATTTCTGAAAATGTGCTTTATGCAGTAGGTTAAAAATTTAATGTGTGTTTTCATTTAATTTTCTTTAAACCAAAAGTTTTTGTGGTGAACACAGTCAAGCTTCTTTTAGGAAAAGCACTTAAGCGCTAGTATTTGTAACTTTAAAGTGGAAGTTGCGCCTTATTTTGCATATAAAATGTTGCCTGGTGTCAATAATACATAAAAATGGCAACGCCGAAAGAAAATGTTATTTGCACAATTTTTAATGAATTTTCTTAAGAGCATGACGCATTTTACCTCGTGACCCACTTTCCCCCACCTGACCTTCCAAAACTATGAAATTGCTAATTTTACAGTAATAAACAGTAAAATTGCTCATTTACAGTTTATTATCATGCATTTTGCAGTTTTAAACTGGAACCTCTGCTGCCAATATTATACTGTTGTTTTTACAGAATAATACAGCTATTCACTGCAATAAACTGTAAAATTGCTAACTTTATAGAATGAACAGTAAAACTGCTGGTTTTACAGTTTATTACTTTGCGTTTTACAGTTTTAAATTGGAACTTCGGCTGCCAGTTTTATACTGTAAAAACAACAGTTCAGTTTTTTCAGTGTAATAACTATTTACTATGTCATATTTTCTTTACTTTTTTTCAATAAAAGGAGTTGTAATTGTATATTCATAACTTTATGTGATAATTGCAAGGGTAACCAAGGGTAACCAGGGATCTAGCTTTCAAAATAAGGCATTATAATCAATTCGCACTCTTTTAGAAAAATACTTAAACCATGCCATGTCTGTTTCAAAAAGTATGTATACACTTCTTTATTTCGCGCAAAATTCAAAGAAATTCCAAAAGAAATTTAAAACGTGTAAACAAAGAAGCAGAAGTTTTTTTCTAATTAAATAGGATCAGTGGAAAAGGAAATGTTTATTTGTTTTAGAGAAACTTTTGTTTTTTCAAAAGATAACAAAATCTGCTTATATTTGTCTTTTTATGTTTATGCATTTTTTAACCACTCGCTATTTTTTACGATCTTTGTAATTTGTGTAGTTTTTGCGAGTTCTTGGAGGTAACACGTTATGGGTCAAAGATCAATAAAATAAAAGTCTTATGTTACTTTTTTGTTTTTATTTTTAACTAGTTATTTAATTTTTGACTATTTATCTAGCTTGAAATGGAATTTTATGAGGAAAGTATTCAATTTTACTGCATGAAGAACTTTGCTTTGCTGCAAGACCTTGTTCCTTAACATTAACTTATCTAATTTTAAGTAGTTCTTAAGTGATTAATTTAAGAACAATAATTTGAGATTTAAGAAAATAAATGAATAAATAAATTGAAACGCATTTCAATTTACATATATGATAATAAGAGTAGCTAATTAAAATATTTTAGAGTTATTTATTTAAAGAAAAAACAACTTGACGCAAAATTCACTTTTCGATAATTTTCTCTGTTCAACTACAATAAAAAAAAACTAAAATGAACTTTTAAAGAGCAATCAATCAGGAGCTATAATTTAGATTTTCAAGAATGAATAAGTAGGGAAATCGAGTTCAAAACTTCGCACTGCATAAATTTGAAGTTATTTAATAAATTCTTGTTTTCGCGATCGATCGTGGAAAGGTAAAGTTTCTTTAATTTATTCAAATCTTGGATTCTTCAGTACCTGAGTGAAATTTGTATATTCTTTCATCAAACGATAATTACAGCTTTAAAATATGAAATAACACAAAAACTGTATTTAATTACTGCAAATAATGTCTCTGGCATTGGCTTTATCTTGATGAAATCAAATTACGGTATCAAGAGATGTTAATTCAAAATTTGAATTAACTACAGTCCAAGTAAATTCAAACCTGTTATTTACTAATTTTTTTTTCATTGTCATTAAACAATTTCTTTAAATGTTACAATTATTCGGAATGCTTCGATTTTAGAAATCAAAGACCCAGGTAGCAAAAATAACCTTTAAACGTTTTATTAACGTTTTTAAGCGGTTATTAAAACGTTAATAACCATTTTACAACCTTTAAAAAACGAAGTGTGCTACTTGGGGAGTAATTCTTATCCATAGCAAAAGTGTTATCAGTCAGCTATCTCAGCTTAATCCTTCACTGCACGGTGTGCCAGATCTGGCACAAACCAAATAAACACTCATATATTCCTATGATTTTTAAATGCAGTTAAACTGAGCTTTGTACCCCTTCTGGAACATTGCTATAACAGTTTAGTGTGATTTTTATGCACTAGTTAGTTGCACTAATCTAGGTATTACAGTTATTGCTTTTGAAAGAAAGAGTATCTGCATTTCCGTTAGAAGTGTGCTTAGTCATTATTTCCTTTGTTCTAAAAATGCTTAAATACACTTAGTGGAAAGTTTGTTTATACCACTTATGGCACAAAACACATTGTAGATTATTACACTTATTGGTATACAAAGCATATGCTATGTGCTTTGTGCCATATATAGAACAAACAATTAAAACATCATTTTTGGTGCACATTTTTAAGATTAATTTTTTTCTTTATTTTTCTGAACTCAGGGCTATTTAAAAGGTAACAAATGATTTTTTTCATGAAAATATAAAAAATCGTGCAGTGAAGGGTTAAAGTCAGATATCTCAGGCAAAAACGTGTTTTATCTTTGTGTTTGTATACTACGTAGGGGAGACCGGGGCAAGATGACGAGCCGGGCAAGATGACGAATTTCGTATTTTTTTCATTTCCCGCTAGGTAGCAGCCTCAACTGGTCATTAAAACTGGTCACAGCGCAGACAGGCTACAGTATTGTGAGGCTAGGCGTAGTTTTAAGTATTTGGTACGGTTTCAGAAAAGAGAATTGGAACAAAAGCTGGCAGATAATATTGACAGGAATCCAAAGGAGTTTTTTGCATACGCAAATTCTGGGAAAGTTCGAAATAGTCAAATTGGGCCACTAGTAGATGAGCATGGAAATTTAATTCAGAATGATGGTGATATAGCAAATGTTCTAAATGACTTTTTTTCCAGTGTTTTTAACGATAACTGTATCTCAACAGTTGACACAAGCAAGACACAAGCTACTACACAGCTTGAGGACTTTGTATTTTCCAGGGAGGACGTTTTACTTTATTTGAAAAAAATTAAAACCACAAAAGCTCCGGGACCAGATAATATTTATCCAAAAATTCTAGTAGAATGTGCAGAGGAATTAGTTGACGCTATAGTTAATATATTCAATGCTTCGTATAACTCAGGGATAGTGCCAGAGGACTGGAAACTAGCTAACATTACACCACTCTTCAAGAAAGGGTCTAGAGGTAATGCAGGAAATTATAGGCCTGTGAGTCTGACTTCAGTGGTATGTAAAATTTTTGAAACATTGATCAAAATTAAGATTATGAATTTCTTAGAAAATAATGGGCTGTTGAGTAGTTTGCAGTATGGTTTCAGAAAAGGTAAATCGTGTGCTACTAATTTATTACATTTCTACGACAAGGTTACCTTGGCTTTAGATAGCAAAAAATGCGTAGATGTTGTTTACATAGATTTTCAAAAAGCTTTCGATAAGGTACCGCATGTAGCACTACTCAGCAAATTAGCTGGTATAGGGGTAGGAGGTAAAATTCTAGTTTGGGTTAGGAATTGGCTGACAGGAAGGAAACAAAGAGTAGTTGTTAGGGGTAACTATTCTAAATGGAGTGAAGTTTTAAGTGGGGTTCCCCAAGTATCAGTTTTAGGTCCCCTTTTGTTTATTATTTTTATGAATGACATTCATGAAAATGTTTCTGGAAACATGAATTGTTTTGCCGATGATGTCAAACTTATGGGGGTTGTAGAAAATGACGAACAAATAAATCAGCTGCAACAGGATTTGGATCATATTACTAAATGGGCAGACAAGTGGGGTATGGCAGTTAATGTTGGGAAATGTCAAGTGCTGCATTTCGGTCATGGAAATAAGCATACAAGCTATTATTTACAGGGTTCAGTCATTAGTAGGGCAGATAATGTTATGGATCTAGGTGTCTTAATAAATCAGGATTTCAAGTCCAGTCAACAGTGCAGCATAGCTAGTAACAAAGCCAATAGGATGCTTGGGTTTATTAATAGATCTATTTCAAACAAATCTAAGAAGGTTCTTCTGCCTCTATATAGAAGTTTGGTAAGACCTCATTTGGAATATGCTGTTCAGTTTTGGTCTCCTTATCTGAAGAAAGACATTAATTTATTGGAAAGGGTACAAAGGAGGGCTACAAGGTTAGTGAATGGACTTTCTAATTTAGACTATGATTCCAGACTTAGAATGCTTAATATGTATAGTCTTGAGCAACGGAGAACCAGAGGGGACATGATTCAGTTATTTAAATTTATTAAAATGAATGATGTTGCAGGGTTGGATTTTTGCAAGGAAAGCAGGACAAGGGGTCATTGTTTTAAGCTGTTTAAACCTCAGGCGAACCTGGAAATTCGAAAAAATTACTATTTTAGCAGGGTAGTGGGAACTTGGAACAGCTTACCGGAAGAGGCGGTAAAGAGCAATGGAGTAGATGGCTTTAAGAGGGCCATTGATCTTCATTGGGGTCTTTAATTTGACTAGGACCAGCCAAGTTGGGCCCTGAGCCTGCTGCTGGTCGCCACATTTGTATTTGTATTTGTATTTGTTCAGCAATAGTATAAAGTCGCTAAAATCACCATTTGCAAGACAGTTCTGAAGTTGTTCTGGTTTACCGCTACCGCGATCTAACTTTTATCCATGTGCAAATAAGCTCTGATGCAAATACAGGTAAGATTTATTGCTTCTCATTAGTGTTAATGTCTACCTTAGTTTAAATTCTACCTATTTATATGAATAAACACCAAATAAACGCATTTTGTTATGTAAATAAATACGAATTCTTCAAAAATGGCAGTCTGGGGCAAGATGACGAAACGAAACACGGGGCAAGATGACGAGCTTGTCATCTTGCCTTATGTTTCGGAATTTATGAAACTAACTATGTTGCCCCTTCTATTAAGTTCTTCAAATGCTTATTTATAGTTATACTAATATGTATACTAATGAATATAATAATATATTATACTAAGTCCCTCATTCCCCCCCCCCCTTTTCCGAAGAGCAAGCTAATTGTTTGTTAATGATACATAATGACATTTCAGATATGGTTCGACATTACAAGAAGAAATCCTCAAGAGGAGAATGGAGCAAAGATTCTACGGTGTCAGCTCTTGAAAAAGTTAAAGAAGGACGTATGAGCTGCTTCGCTGCCGCAAAGGCGTTTAACTTGCCCGAAGGTCTGTCCACTGTGCCTAATAAGCTGCATATAGTAATCAGTTCTACAGGATCCAGAAGAGTTTCGCAGATTGTTTCAGCAAAAAGAGGAAGGAATGTAACAATAATTTGTTGCATAAGCGCCACTGGCTTTTACCTGCCACCTTTTCTGATTTTTTCCAGAAAACGAATGCGTCCTGAACTTATCAAGAAAGCCCCACCAGGAACTGTAGGTCACTGTAGTGATAATGGCTGGAGCGATGAGGATACTTTTTTCTCTTTTATGCAGCACTTTTATCAACACGTAAAATCAAACAAAGAATCTCCTGTTCTGTTGATCATTGATAATCATAAATCCCACATAACTTTGCAGACTATATTATATTGCAGAGAAAAATTCATTATCATGGTTGGGTTGCCTTCCCATACATCACATCGTCTCCAAACTCTTGATGTGGCATTTTTCAGCCCATCGAAAAATTATTATAGTCAAGCATGTGACAACTATATGGTCACTCATCCAGGGCAGACCATCACAGATAAAAATGTTGGTTAACTTTTGAGCATAGCTTACTTTAAAGCCGCAACAATTGCAAATGCAGTTCAAGGTTTTCAAGAATATGGAATCGAGCCGCATAATTCTCTTGTATTCAGCGATCGTGATTTCACTGCTTCAAAAGCAACTGATCTTGATGCTGTTAAAGAGGGAAGTGAAAATAATAGGGCCAACCCCCAGACCCTGTTAGTAAAAAAAAAACACACGTATAAGACATCCAGTAGATACAGACTTGATGATAAATTCTGATTCCAGTGCAGAAAAGAAGCTTTTAAGTGTTTTTTTATTTAAAGCCATTGCCAAAATCACTACAATGTGGCGAAAAAAAGAAAAACAAAAAAATGAGTTCAAGTATCCTTACGAGCTCACCCGTCAAAGAACTGCTAGAAGAAAGAGAAAAAGGATTGTCTAAAAAACAGAGGACAGAAGAACGTGAAGCAAAAAAAGGAGTAAGAAAACTCAAACTTTGTTCCCTTAGCCCGAAGTCAGAAAAAATCAGACCAAGCAACCCAGTGGCATGAACTTCAAAGGATGATGTAATAAGATGTCCTGCTTGTAAAGAGGAATATTGTGATCCTCCAACAGAAGAATGGATCCAGTGCTGTAAACGCCAAGAGTGGTGGCATGAGGACTGTTCCAATTATGAAAATGGCATTTTTATTTGCGACTATTGTTAGCTGCACTAATAAACCCTTGTATACATAAATTACTTTACAATGCTTAATTTAATGCTTTCTAAAATGTAGAAACACATTTATCATTTGTTAAACCATGTAACGTATTTAAAGGATAAAAATTTCACACCTTTTATAGAGTCGTCATCTTGCCCCAAGGCGAAAGTCATCTTGCCCCGGTACTGGGGCAAGATGACGAATTGTTAAGGTTATGAAAACATAAGAAAATCATACCTTTTTTTTAATTTCAAAAAATAATTGGTAATATATTTTAGGCTACAAAGGACTACTCGGACGCCTCATATAAAAGTAATTTTACCATCCTTAAAAATGAGTGAATAATAAGCAACGATTCTTAGCATCGTCATCTTGCCCCGGTCTCCCCTACTATATCGAATACTGTTTTAGCTGTAAAGTACTTTCTCAAAAGATAATAAATTGTCTAACTGGCAAATTAGAATCTTGAAATGCTCCCCACTTGCAGAGACATAATAGTGCGAAGTAAATAATTTGTGACAATTAGAGCTTTCTTCTACGATAATTGTCTCTTTCTCTCTTAAATAAAACGAACTAGAGCCAATTCAAATTCAAAAAAATAGTGAAATCCTGTTGCAACAAATATCAATACAGTCAAATATCCGTTTCAACGAAATAAATTTTCAGTCCCTTTTTAGTTTCCATTACATTGCGTGGATTCCATTGCAATGAAATTCAAGTTGAAAAGAGCAAAATGTGCGGTCCATGTAGTAGGTCGTTGCACGGGATTTCACAGTATCAAATCGAAAAAATATCTACTAATTTTTCGTTAAAAATATTTTGCATTCTGATAAAATTCGCCTGTAGCAAAGTTCTCTGTAAACTCAAAAGTTAGAAAAGTTTAAATTTCTCCATGCAGCCGATGCTGAGTTTTTTTAAAATTCGACAAAATTGAATAGAATTTTATTCAATTTAAAATGAAACACTTTACTGAGTTTCTCTGATCAAGATTTTACAAAAAAAAAAAAAAAAACTGCTTTGTTCGAACTTGAAGATTTCTTTTTCAGTAATTAGGCGAACATAATCAGACGGACTGACTGATAAACAATTCTTCACTTCATTAACCTACTTTCAACGTGCTTATTTTTGGAAATATTAATTGAACTGACCTCGTTGTTTTTGGATCAGTTTTATTTATTTTTGCTTCAGATTCAATCTGCTTTGATATTTTTATGCCTTTTCACTTTCCGTTCTTTTTCTTCGTTTTTGAATTTATACGTCTGTACAGACAAAATACTAGTGTATAAATTATACTATGGAAGTTTTTTTAGTTTCAGTTATAATTATAAATATGAGGAAAAGACAAATCGAACTGTACGCAAAATGTAAAAAAAAAATCCTTAAAACCAAACTCACAAAATTCAAAATTGAAGTTATCAAAAATGTTTTGTACGAACCGGTCAAAATACATTCAGTAAGAGGTCGAATTTAATTATTAAACAACATTTCGGTTATTATTTATTCAAAGTAATAAGTTATTTCGTTTTAATTAACTACTTTTTAAAGTATTAAATTTGGCAACGATTAAAATTTTGGCAGTTCTGTTTATGCCGACTTTTCTTTAGTTATTATTTATAGATGGTAATTTTCCTAAAAATAACTGTGGCCACACCACAGTGTAGATCCTTAAACCGAAATGTTTCCCGTGAATAGTTCTGTATAGCAGTTAAATATCTCTGAAAGAAATTTCCGCATTTTTTTTTCTCTTAAAACTATAATCGCCATAATGTTTTGGAGGGAACTCATACTTTGCAGCAAAATTTTTACTCATTTAAAATGCTGTTTATCTCCCATTGCATACATTTTAACAGCTTTAATTTTCCCCTGCTCAATATCATTAAAAAGTAACAAAACTTTTTCGCTGAGCTTTTTATCAATGTATCTCTGAATAATTATTTTAGAAGAACGATTCTGAAAATGTAAGAAAAGCAGTCGAAAACTTTGTACAATTAAT
The DNA here is from genome assembly GCA_038373865.1 of Uloborus plumipes. Lineage (NCBI taxonomy): Eukaryota > Metazoa > Arthropoda > Arachnida > Araneae > Uloboridae > Uloborus > Uloborus plumipes. The sequence continues at coordinate 23,317 of JAXGGA010013102.1, forward strand.
AAAGTTAAAAATGCAAGACAACGTGTCCAAAAGTACAAATAAAATGTTAAAAAGAGTTAGAAAACTCTAGCAAATAGCTATTTTGGGGCAATTATAAATGAAGCCCCATCATCAGTGCTAAAAGATGATGGTTCACTGACACCAGTCAAGCGAACCAGGAATGCGAAAAACGCGATGGTAAATAAACCTAACAGAAAGAGTAAGTACGCAGAAACTATTATAACATGAGTTAAACACGACAACTGCTCAACAAAGATTACGTCACAGACGAAAAATTTTTTAAATAAAAGATTTCCAAATGTTAGGGAAAGGAGGGGTGCTAGACAGATCATTGACAACTAAATCAGAATTTTTCCAGATATAATAGGATTCCCAAAAATCTAAATCAAAAATCGAAGAACAACTATGCATAATTTTTGCAAAGGAAAAATCAAAAATATGGCCACATGATCAACAGTGTTGGGCAATGAAAGAGCGTTTGAAATCCTGTTTTTTATCACAATTTTCATGTTCTTTAACACGGAATTTTAGAGCACGTCGTGTCTGTCCTATATAAGTTAACTTACACTGGCATGAAATATTATAAATACCCCATCTATCAAGACCCTGAACTGGATGCTAGAATTGCGAAAATTGTAATTTATTCACTGGAGAAAAGGCGACAGAAAAATTGAACTTTTTTAAAATTCTGACAATCTGAAAGCTAATTCTGAGAAAATATGGTAAAACAACGGTGTTGGAATAGTTAGTCCGAATTAGGTGTTTGATTTCGACTAGTAGGATTGATTAATTTCTTATAAATGTTATCTATGACACAGACTGTGAACCCCCGGTCCATAGCAATGCTTTTCCAATAATTAAGCTCAGCAGAAAGTAAACTAGAATTGGAACAAATGGACAAAGAACGGGAAACAAAAGTTCTAAAAACAGCTAATTTTTGTTTCGGGGGGATGAGCAGATAATTTATGTGGCGGAAGAGTAACAGCAAAGGGTTTGCGAAAAACATTAGTGTCGATAGTATTATCTTGACGCGTGATGGAAACATCTAGAAAATAGAGATGACAGTTAGATTCAACTTCTATGGTGAATTGGATGTGCGGATCTATGGAATTTAACACAGAAGATTGTCATGGTCACGGAGAGTCGAGTCCAAAAAAACAAACACATCGTCAACGTACCTTACGTAAAAATCGAACTGTAAAACCCTAAATATAATTTGACCTCGAAATAATGCATATACGAGTATATATCGCTTAAAATAAAAATGGATTCTGAAAATGTTTTTCTTAATACAAGTGAAAAGCAAATGAGCAAAACAATAAAAATAAAATCAAGATCAGTTTAAATATGCATTCAAAGAAAAAAGCCTTTCATCTTTGGAAACTATTATTCCCATTTATTAACATAAAATGAAAATTGAAACCATTCAAAAGTTACACAATTTTAACGTTATTTCTGTCTTGAAATTATTTCTGCTAATTTTATCGTTTTACTTCAGGTATATATAGGGGCTTTCTAAGACCTTCGTGCGTGGGTTTTACATTGTCAGTTTACTGCAAGAACAGAAATTCTACTTGCCTCAATACCTAAATGTAAAACAATATTTTAATAACATTTAAAACTTTAAACATGTTCAATAATAAATAATAATAATAAGTTGTACTAATAGTAATTAATAATAGAAGCAATAGTTACAATCTATATCTATAAAAATGAGTGTATGTATATATACTTGTTCTCTATACAAATCCACAGTTTGCGTCAGATTTTCATCGAACTTGACACACAATCCTTGATGCCCTAGAATTCTCATAGGCGGGGTCTTGAAATTTTAAAAAATCTAAAAAGCTCAAATTTAAATTTTTTGTCAAAAAAGGACCCTTTTATAGGAATCTAGCCTATTTATATTGTAATCGAGATAGGCCTTTTAGCATTCAAATTGATGAAATTTAAGATTTTTAAATATGAGTATTTTCCAACAATGATTACGATTAAAGTAATGAATTTTCAATTTAAGGCTCACCTATTTCCTTTTAGCATTGAAATAAGTAAAAAGCAATCATAATTCATGTGGACTTTATAAAAAGAACCACGGATTTGAATTTCAAATTTGCAATGCGACGACAGTTGCGTCTGTAATGGAGATAAGCCTTCAGAACGAGAAATAGATTTATTTCTGAGTTATAATAATTTTTACTTTGTAGGTGGGAACAATTAATAGAGAAAAGTTAATATTTTAAATTTGGCGGGTGAAATTGATGCAATTTTTTCACTTCCATGTGCATATATTTCATGCCAGTGGACGCGGCAAAGCACAGACAACATTTATCTTTAATTTTCACCTTTTGATAAGACTATTTTTCTGTAAACGTTTAACTTTCTGTAATATTTTATTTTTCAAAGTTTGTACCTAAGAGACAGATTGATGCAAATTATTTTATACCCATATGAATAGAACTCTTTCAAACATTTTTTCCCTGAATGCTATGTTGTATTAATAAGCACCCGGGCAACGCCGGGTATTAAGCTAGTATAGTAATAATAATAATAATAATTAGGATACAAGAACAACAGCAGCAACAACAACATTTAATGAAATTCTTAGTTGAAGGTGTGAATTGGTTTAAATTATCGTCTTAACTTTCCACTTACGATTGTCCTTAGCTATGTGTTATGAGTAATTGCAGTTTTTAATAACATAGAGCTCCAGTTTAATCTGTTTTGATTGATAAGTTTTGGTGACTAAAAATACGTATAATCGAAAAAAAAGCTATTGTAAACATTCGTCATCATGAGAGAGTGTTTTAAGGCTACTTGAACATCGAATAACTTGGAAACCATGATATTGCTGTGTTTATTTGCAGCGCTTTAAATTCAATATTGTCATTTTACTTCTGTTTTGAATTGCTTCTCTGTTCATTTACTTATATTTTTTCACCAACAGAAACAAAGAATTCAACTTATCAAAATTACATTTATGAAAAGCATGCATAGGTGTTAGAGAAGAATAATGGCAGAACTGTAAATTTTTGATCAATTGTGTTTAAATGCCTAATGACACAAAGCCTTATAACGACAAAGCCTTACAACGTACGGTGGAACAACGATGAAATTGTGTTTCGACTTTTGGTCTCTAGATCGTAGTTGGAAGGAACTAAGACGTAAATGATTAAGTGTGAAAATTAATAATGTTTAATTCCAAATCTATTAATATGAAAGTAAAGAATATATGCTGTACATACTCCAACGTCATTATTATTCAACTTCGCAGAGATGGCCTATGACTCCTCCTTTTTTCAGGATTGTCCATTTTTAGGAAGGGGTGATACGCAGATGAAAATTGAGGAATGGGATTCACAATTGCGGCATTGGTTATAAAGCTTGAATACGTCACCTTGCTTACCTTTAATTGGTCTCCCAATTTGAGAAATTAGCCAAAGAGGAAACTATTTTTATTTTTGCACAATCGAGAAAAATTTCTCATTGGATTCAAGAAAGTAGGTGGGTCTTGGTTTTATATCTTTCCGCAGCCATTGGCCATTGATTGCAACGCCTCCAACTGTTCATTTAAATTTAAAAACAAAATGGTAACATAAGGGTTGCAATAAAGAAAGCAAAGACTTGTTTTCATTTCCTCGCCAAATGCAGGTGTGGCTCGAAGAATTATTTAATATTTCATAAAACCTATCACTTCGCCAAAATGTCGCTAAACTTGCAAATATGGCACACTGTAGTTTTTTTCTTCTCTACCTATTTTAAGGAATGGACTCGTTTTCTCATTTGATTGACACCGGCCATCTAGTCGCGGTTGAATAATATTTTCAATCATTTAATTCATTTTCACAGTTAATATTTCAAGTAAATTTTTTTCTTCTTTTTGCTGTCCTTTAAAAAAATTATTTTAGCAGTTGCTTCAGTCTGCTTTTGAAACAGCAATACGATGTTTTTTTTCCGTCTTAAAATCTTTGCTTTCTACACTGCTCAGTTCATAAATATTTCGCATTTTGTTTTGTTTTAATGAGTCTAAAAATTAAGAAGCCTGACTTTTACATTCAGATGAAAATAAACTCTTACTGGTAGTCTTTTCTAATTTGTAAAACTTTACAAAAGAAAAGAAATTTGACAATAAAAGAAGCATTAATCGAAACTCTTAATTCAAAAAGTTATAGTAAAAGTTAGTAAAACGACATATCGATGATATAAAATACTTTTATGTACTCTTGTAGATTTCGTTGAAATAAATAAATAAATAAATAAAAACGCTAGCCTTGTTTTTTATAAGGACTGTGGTGAGAGATAATACCTGAAAACTGAGGTATATTATGCTTAGTTAATAAATAACTAAATAACTATATCATACGTACATAGTCTACTAGCATTTTTTAACCCATTAATGCCTAGCGTCTCTTTTCAGGGACGGTACAAAAAAGGGTCTGAATTTTCCCAAACTGAACATTTCAACCAAATAATAGTGTTCAATTAGTACCTTGGTATTGTTTCAATTTGTTTTTATCAGATTGCAGCATATAACCATTGTAAAGTGTATTCTATAGCGGTTTTAATATGATCTTTATCAAAAATTACATCGTTCACAATCTCAAAAGAAAAAGCTGAGTTCTCAAAGTTATTCCCAGATTCCCAGTTTATGTTAATTGCCGATTTTATTTCTTCTTATAAAATGTCTTTTTAAATATTATGTCGTAGGCAGAAAAAAATTTTATGTACTCTCTGGGATCTATCGTAACTTTTAAAGGACGATTTTTCTTTCCTTAATAAAAAAAATATTTTGTACATGATATTTTTTTATTATTTTTCCTGTTCATTAAACAGTATTTGTAACCAGTATACAGGCATTAATGGGTTAAAACAATGAAAGATGTAATTAATTGTCCCTTTTTTATTCCTTCTGAAATAGACAATGCTCTAAAACTCCTTGCATTTCGAAGCTTTAACTAATTATACAAACAAAAGCTTTCGTGAAACATATTATTCCTTTGTTTTCAAAAACAAAAGTTTTTATCAGTAGGGGGCATTAGGAAGGGATTTGATATGCACAAAGTGATTAACAGTTTTTGAATGAGTTTGAGTGTCATCGCATTAAAAAGTGCACCTTCTTCATTTGATAAAGGTTTGATTAATATGTATAATTAAGGACTTAGCTCAAAAAATAAAGAACTAGATATATTTGAAACGAAAACAGAAATTTACTTTGAGTATAAATCTTTTACACCATTGTTTCAATTTTCATCTCTTCTTCTTAATAGTAAATAATGTAAAAATGAAATTTGTTTCTTAGCATTGAAAAGAAATAGCTTCTTTTAAATTTCAGTTTTTGATTGGTAATTGAAAGAAAATGCAATTAAAAATTCATATAATGAGGATTTAAAAATATGAAAAAGTTCAGCGTACGTATTTAAAGGTTAGAAGGCCTTTAATAAACCTACTTGTTGAGTTACTTTGTTTTCAAACAATTGTAATTGCCTTATTATCGTGTTTACTCGCATGTGTTATTCGTTCTCATAAAATAGTAGCATGTTATTTTTAAAGCAGAAAAATTTTCCAAAATATTTTTCCGAATAAAATTTTCAATTCTTTTTCCTTTCCTCCTTCAATAATCGGCGAACGGTTTACCAGAAAATGATACAGATGGCTCTGAAAACTATGCCTTTAGCGAGTGATTTATCATTACTAGTTAAAGGTGTAATTTGCTATAACAGCCGCCGCGTATGTGAATCACCTTTGTTACAAACAGTTTTAATTCAATAATTTAATAAAGTTGGATTTTGACCTACTTTTGGTGATTTGATTTATTGAAGCGGCTGATTAAACTCGCCACTAATTCAATTAACCGGAGTTCACTGTACTAATAATTTGAATGAACATTTTTAGAATGAATTTAACTTTAAAGAATTGAAACTGCCCTTTTTTGGAAAAATTTTCATAAAAGCCATATTAGTCTTCTATCAAGTAATAAGCCATAAATTCTTTTTGTAACAATTTATGCCCCCCCCCAAAAAAAAAATCGCATAGTGCAATTTTCTCACTGCAAAGTGGAAAATAAGCGCGGTTTATTGCACATACAAGCACGATAGACTTTTTTTCTTTTTTTATAGGAGAGGGGAGAAGGAATGAAATGGAATGGGTGAGAAATGATTTTTATACTGGCAGCTTAATACCTCAATTTTTCAATTAGTTTGCTAAGCTAATCTTGTACAGGAATAATTAAAAATCATCCATCTCACATAAAATTTGGAATTTAAAGAATTATGAATACTATGATATTAAATCTATTTACTTTTTGTGCACGAAATATATTTAAAAAAAATCATATTTAAAGCATAACTCTTTCACGTTCGGAAAGTCACAACTTCGGTGACTTTCTGAACATTCTATTTCATTATTTCCGTGTTTTCTCCAAAGGTCTGAAAATTAATTTTCAGCTGCTTTTCTCTCCCCTCCCCTTAACCCCTCCCCCAAATTCTCTTTTGCTAGATGTCATCATCCCTGATTTCATATGTAGTCTCAGCAAATTCTTCTCCAAAGTTAAAAAAAAAATCGTTAAATAGGAGTCATCTGCCAATGACAACGTTTCTTTTCTATAACGACTGTCGCAACGAGCAATAGGGGCTTCATTCATTTTTTTTATCCGAGGAATGCTGATATTTTCAGTACTAAACGAGAAAGAAATTTAGTTCTTTAAAGGGAAAACCAGCTTCCGAAAAAAAAGGTGCCCAACTTGATTATTTGAAAGTTGAAGACAATTGATATTCTCAGGAAATAAATAAAAAAGATTTCTTCAGTAATAAAAAAAGTTTTTTTTTCGTTCTTCATGAAAATGATAATAAAACAGGTGAGCGTTGAATGCGACATTAATTCCTGAAGAGGGTGAATTGATTCACTGTCTAAAAAAATAGTGGTTTGTTTTCTGATGAAGAGATTCAATGCAAAAAAAAAAAAAAAACTTCAAGTCAAAGGGTGGTTTCAGTTTCAAGTTAACAATATAGGAACAAAAGCAGTCATTCATAAAGCAAGAAAAATACTTGTTCCAATTTTATTTTATACTTTTTCTTTTAAATGCGAGTGAGCAGGTTTACCCCTTAAAAAACTAACTAACAATAGGTTTTGAAAAGCCGATAAATAAATTTAAAAGAAAAATAACATCCACAAAAACGTTATAGTCTACAGATTTTCAAATTAACCACAGGAACTGATTTTGGGGCTCAGACCTTTTTCAGTTCATGAAAAATGAGCTTAGCGAGTACACGACTTTTGAAAAAAGCAAAAAACCATTTGTAAATCCGCACTATAACTTTGTTTAAGGTAAGCAAACACCCTAAAAATTTTATCCACCAATAGTCACTCCACCTCTCTAAAATTTGATATAGTTAATTAAATTGATTGATTAATACAGGTTAAAATGTATTAATCAAAGTAATACATTTTAACCTGTTACTTGTTAAAAAAGTTTAACGTATTTCCTTAAGGCTTTTGTATTATTAAAAAAACTTTTTGTGACTCACTCTTCGCTAGATACCACAGAATGATATAATATTCCAGAAACTGGAAATAATTTACTGAAAACATGTTTTATACTTAAATCTTTGAAATTTCCCGCTGAAAAACGTGGTTTTCGCCACCTCTCTTTAATTGATCATTATTTAAAAAACCCCAGATTGCATTTAGATCAAGTAGTTTTAAGAAGTTTATATCACGGCAATATAATTAATTATAATTTCTAAAGTTTCAAAAATATGTGTAAACTATGATTTGTATAGGGAACATACACCTACATTACAGAGACGATGGAAAGGCTAACATTCGGTTTACCGGCGGAAATGGATACTGCGTCTATTACTTTTTAGAAGGATACACTCACATAAAATTTTTATCCCCCCCCCCCCCCCATTAAGATAGACTCTTTTTAACTGTACGTTTGCCAATTCCACAGCAACCGGGGAGCTAAACCACGGAGAGATGTCGTGTGGACTGGAAGTGGAAACAGACCACTTCTTTTGAAATAGGGTTGCAGTGGCGCGTACGTCCGAATTCACTGATTAGAGGCCTGGTTTCCTAGAATCGTCGCTGACGCCGGGCGCGACGCACGCTGGAATCAGAACCAGTTTGATCCAGAGATCGACGATTTCACTCCTACGAAACCGGACCGTTTGGGCTGGTTTCCTAGAATCGTCGCCGACGCCGGGCGCGACGCACGCTGGAATCAGAACCAGTTTGATTGGAGCGTGGCGTGAAGCGACGTAAATCTGCAGCTCAGACGCATACGCAGAAGGCGGCGGTGTCTGTCGCCTCGCCAGAGATCGACGATTTCACTCCTAGGAAACCGGGCCTTTACGCGTTCTTGCTGATCCAACCTATTTCAAAAAAAAAAAAAAAAGTGGCTCGTTTCCGCTTCCGAGTCCATCCGAAATCTCTGCGTGATCTAGCTTTAGACAATGCACACATATACAGGGTGTCCACTCCAATCGTGGACCAATAGCTAATTTCTAAACCGTTAGAGATAAGAATATAGTTTATTTAGGAAAAAATCTCCAAATTATGAAAGGAATTTTGGGTCTATTCAATGTTTTTCAAAAAATCAAATTTTGAAAGAGTTACGAAATTTAAATTTTTATACAGCCCCCCAGTCATATTAATCATATTTAGTAAAACATTCTTGACACTGTAACGTTTTAAACTAAAAAAAAATCACTCTTCTACCACAAAAATTGACCGAGTTATGACGTTTTGAAAAATCAAGATTTTGAAGGATTTCGCATACGGTCCCTTAAGGGATCTCTGGATGACGTCATGAAACAATGCAAAATCTTGATTTTTCAAAACGTCATAACTCGGTCAATTTTTGTGGTAGAAGAGTGATTTTTTTTTAGTTTTAAACGTTACAATGTCAAAAATGTTTTACTAAATATGATTGATAAGACTGGGGGGCTGTATAAAAATTTAAATTTCATAACTCTTTCAAAATTTGATTTTTTGAAAAACATTGAATAGACCCAAAATTCCTTTCATAATTTTGAGATTTTTTCCTAAATAAACTATGTGCTTATCTCTAACGGTTTAGAAATTAGCTATTGGTCCACGATTGGAGTGGACACCCTGTATATTCTCTGTTTTATTTATATGGTTTATGCTAAAATTTACCTATGTGAAACTAATTAGATGGGCGTTTCAATAAAACATGATGTTACCCATGTGTAATTGTCATGCCTTGGAATTGTTCTGATCTGACTTCAAATACAGATAATAATCCAAACACATTTTGGATTTTTAATAGTAATTCAAAATATATTTGCTTCTTATAAGAAAACAATACGAGTCTAGTGATGATAGCACTTTAGTTTATAAATGATGTAAAAAATTGGCAGTTTTCCTTTACTGTCTCCTAAAACGTAGTCCATGGGTTCCCAAACTTTTCCTTTTCGTAGCACGCTTTACTAAGTCTATATCTTTTTTTTTTTGCATATTGATCCTTCGAATACTTCGTGACAACCCTCGCCTCTCCGTACGACACCCAAGTATGCTGTGGTGTCAAGTAAGTCTACCCTGATGGATCCTGTTATAGTTCCGTTTCCTTTATACCTTATGGAATATTAGTTGGAGATGGTTAGTTGTCATACAGAATGAACGATAAATATTTTTATTCATATATTCTAAAGTAAAACACAAAACTGCCAAAATGCGGGAGCTTTCTTCCTTTCACATCGAGTACTTCAATTCTCGTTATGCTGCTGTGAAGATAAGAACTCTAGGTGTGTACTGTCTAACTACTAACTCTAGTTGTGTTAAATAAGGAGAACTATGCTACGTTCCTTAGCATAAATTGATCTAATAGAAGAATTATTATCAAAATCCTTATTTATAAATAAGTATCCGGAGACCAGAAGGACTTGAATCGTCCCGTAATTCTGATGCTATTCCAAGATTTCTAATTGTGCAGTTTCAAACAGGGAGGGTAATGCTATCTTCTGTAGCATAAATAGATTCAAAAGAAGAATTATTTTCCTTTCAGCAGTAAGTCTTAGGCTGAACTAAGTACAATATACCGACAGCCCGAGCCCGGTTATGATATTCAGAGACTGCAGTTTCGTCCTTGTTATTAACTCAACACAGGTATCCATAACAAGAACAAAACTGCAGTCTGTGCGCCATAACCAGGCTGTCGGTACGTTGTACATAGTCCTTATTACTTGACCCTATGTTACTATCAAGTCATTCTGATCCAATTTTTCTAACACTAGTTTCACTACATTTACAAATCAGACGCAATGCACAAGTTAGCAATGTCTTGTCTTTTTGATATCGACTTGAACAAACCTATCGAGAATTGAAGGTTTTATTAACATTTTAAAGCTTAGAAGCCTACATATTTTACAACATTTCAGATAATATTTGGTTTATTTTCAGTCGCTCAGTTAATTTCGACTCTGACAACAGACTGCACTTTAATAACCTTTCAACGATAATTTAAATCGTTTCATGTTATTGAAAGCTTGATAGTAGTTCAATGGTTTTAAAGTAATAAAGCAAGAATTATTGATATGGAAACTCTTCAAATATATTTATTTGAACTTTAATGTTAAACAGAATATGCTCAGTACTGGTAAACACATTGAAATACTATCATATTTTACAAGAAAAGACTACATAGTAAATCCTGAATGACATAGATATAAATACATATTTGCTTAAATGAGTAAATTATATTAGATAAAATCAATTAAATGAAGGTCTTTTGAAAGCGCCTGTAAGAAATCAATATTGAGTAAATACTAACTTCATAAGAGAAGGATTTGTATTTAAAGATACGGTTTATTTTAACTATTATTATTATTATGAATTAACTTTTACAAAAAGTTACATGCAATTTGTTTTAAAGTCACTGACATTTGTTTTAAAGTCACTTTAAGTCACTGACATCACTGTCATTTCAAACAATTTGTTTTAGAATTAAAGGGGCAAGTGGATAAAGGTGATAAGTGACAATTTTAGAAACTTACTATTTACCGTAGATGAAGGATGATAAGTCCATCAGTATCATGTCCCCTTATTCACAGAAACGATTGGCTTCTGAGAATATGACCCCTATTTACCGTTGAGAAAAATCCATTAAAAAACACAACATTTTTTCGAAAGCTTTTTCTAGAAATTTAGTAAATGTCACATATCAACTTGCCCCTTCAATTGTAAAACCAAATATTTTCACAACGAGATTGTAAACTTCAAGTAATTTTGAAGAATTATTTTACACGCTTTCTAATTTTCCGAAATTCTGGAATATTTGTATTCCTTCTGTTTTTCTAACTAACAAAAGGTCCCATTTCAACTAGAATGAAACAGGAAGTATTTCTTTTAATGCTACTTCATTTTTCAATAAAGCTTTACTGAAAAAAAAAACTTCTTTTCAAAAACTTTTACTTCAACCAATATTCAACTAATGGACAGTAATGGTTTAGTGTTAAAAATCTTTAAATAGATTTAACAACCTTCTTTAAAATAGTTTCACACGGAACGATTACAGAGCTAAAATGTGTCCTGGAACAATAATTCAAAAAAATCTCTCTCTTTTAGCTTAATTCCGTTTCCCCACAAAGCTTGAAAGTTGGAATTGAATTTATTAAAAATCCTTTAAAGAAATATGAATTCTCGATATATTTATCATCTCTTAATTAATGTCTCTGAAAGCACAAAATGAAATCAAGTACAAAATTGTAGCTCTAATTTTAATTAAAGCCGTAATTACAATATTTGACTTAGCACTAAAGCAACTCCCAATTTTTGAGAACAATCTGCGGAGCAATAACGCAATAAATTATGGTGGATGCAAAAATGCTTTCTAAGGGGAGAAAAGTGCTTGAACTTTCTAATCTGTGTCTACGCAACCGGTGCTACGTAACTAGATTATTGAGCTAAAATGCACGTAAAGTAATTAATTTTAAAATCTTTTGATCATAGGGTCCTGTGTTTCCTTTACTAACTACTAAAGAGCAATATTTGAAAAACAAAATTGGCATCAATTTTCAGACGCTATGAGAAATATTTTATATTGATGTTGATTTTGTATCCATACCTATCATGTATATGCTATTGGTATAACATCTTTTATGTTACTAGGATTTTTTTCTTGTAGATGAAAGATGTATCCAATAAGCATAAACGATGGGGAAAAGTGTTACGTAAAGTATGTGAAATTAAGAAAGCAATGATAGTTTAAACAAACCAAACATAAATAAATAAAAGTTTTTCCGAAAAGTCAATACTATTTAATATATATATATATTTTGAAGCACTAATTTTAAAAATATTACATACACGGGTTTCGGAATTACATGCCACCGTGCTTACGGTGTAAAAAGATGTTCACTAATGAATGTAAAGCTTTTTCACGAATACGCGTTTCGTGAATGTTTTTGGATCCACACGCTGACAAATGTTTGCATTGGGAAAAGGTTTCCTTGTAACACGATGCACAATTTTTTCGCATACTTGTGTTTTTTTAACGTTGATAATTACTTTTAAACCAAAAAATGGTTGTAATAAAGTGGAAAACGCAATAAATTATAGTGGATGCAAAAATGCCTTCTAATTGTAGAAAAGTGCTTGAACTTTCTAATCTGTCTACGCAACCGGTGCCACGTAACTTAATTATTGAGCTAAAATGCACGTAAAGTAATTAATTTTAAAATCTTTTGATCGTGGTGTTCTGCGTTTCCTTTACTTACTGCTTAAGAACAATATTTAAAAAACAAAATTGGCATCAATTTTCAGGCGCCATGGGGAATATTTTATTGATGTTAATTTTGTATCCATACCTATCATTTATATGCTATTGATATAAAATCTTTTTTTTTTTTTTTAGTTTATTTTTTGATGCTGAAAGCTGTATCTAATAAAGCATGAACGTTGGGAAAATATGTTACGTAAAGTAGGCCAAATTAAGAACGCAATGATAAAATAAATCAGAACATAAATGGCTAAGTAACCTTCGTACAAAAATTCAACATTCCATTAATAACTTCTTTAAAACAATCCAAAAACTTTCAGAACTTGTAAC
>JAXGGA010013103.1:0-36380 GCA_038373865.1 Uloborus plumipes
GAGGAAACTAATTCTTTTAACTAATTCTTCCTATTATTTTTTACATTATTATTTTTAGTTATAACAGTAACTCCTATAGCCTAAAGCCTTCCTGGATAAAGGACTATTCAACACAAAAAGAATTTTTCAAATCGAACCAGTAGTTCCTGAGATTAGCGCGTTCAAGCAAATAAACAAACAAACAAACTCTACAGCTTTATACACTGCTCAAAACAATTGAAGGATATTGTAAGTTTCCTATAAAAACAAGGGTTTAAACATTTTTTAAGAAGTTTTTTTTTTTTGCATAAAAGTTAAAGAATAGAGTTACAAATGTAAATTTTGGTCATTTTCCAACTTCATAGTATGCAAATTTTGAGTTTGACGTCGAAAACGACGCTTTAGCAGCAGCGAATGAAATTTCACTCTCACTTTACTATAAGATAAGGCAGAAAAGAATGTTCGACGGTCTGTAAGAGCATTGTTCCGATGTATGCCATGTCTCAACGAAGACATTTGACCAATTTAGAAGCTTCTAGAGTTGTTGGCAGACTAGAGGAAGGTCAAACACAAGCAGAGGTAGGAGAAACCATTGGAGTTTCTCAAAGTGTAGTTTCCCGGGTCTGGAACCGTTTTCTGGAGACTGGAAGTGCTGCCCATAGATCAGGGTAAGGACGTAGACCGGCTACAACGCCCAATGAAGACCGCGATTTAGCTTTATCGCCTCGGAAGCACCAAAATATGAGTGCCACTCAACTGCAACGACAACTTTGCTCGGCTACTGGCACCCGTGTTTCGACACAAACTGTCCGAAATTGACTCCACGCCGTTGGCATATATGCCCGTCGACCAATGGGGGGTGTGTCATATTAAGTGCAAGTCACCGTCGTGCCCGTAGAGAGTGGGCAACGGAGCACGTTAGTTGGGGGAAGAAATGAGTGGTGCAATATCCTGTTCTCTGATGAGTCCCGCTTTTCTCTTCATCCTGATAATAAGCGGGTTTTCATCTGGAGGGAACGTGGCACACGAAATAATCCAGCATTTGTGCGCGAAAGTGTCAGATTTGGTGGTGGAGGTGTGATCGATATACGCCGGCATTTCCATTTATCTTCGAACCGACCTCCATATCTTCCGAAACGGAACTCTGACTGGTCATTGATATAGGGATGAGATCCTCAGACCTATTGTAGTCCCTTACGCTGCAGCAATTGAAGATGACTTCATTTTAATGGATGACAATTGCAGGCCACATCGTGCTAACTTGGTGAATGATTTTCTTTTTAAAGAAGGAATTGTACGTACGGCAGGGTTGCAAAAAACCCAACCCGGGCGGGTTTTTTAGGGTTTTATTGGGTTTTTAGGGTTTTATTGGGTTTTTTTAGATTTATTGTTTCTTTTGCTTGTTGGAAAAGGTGGGGGTGGGGGATTTCTATGTTTAAAAAGGAATTAATTCAGAATGCTGATTTTTATTTTTGTCTTAATTAATTTAATATGCAATTAATTTGCATTTAAATAATGTAAATAAATCATCATAAAAGACAAAGTAACAAATAACATTTGAAAATTACTTTAAAGGATTAGTTTACACTTTTTTATTATGCCACCACCACCCAAGTTACATCATAGATAAATGTAAAAAAAAAAATAATGAAATGTAACGATATTTAGTAATAATTTGTGCTCAATTCTCGTAGTTATTAGGATGAAGATGTAACATTTTAAAATGTATTTTGTAACATTATCTTCTTTTCCCGTAATATTACTCGAGGCCATTGCCAACTGTAAACAAAACAATTGTTAGCATCGGCCGAAAAGAAATATTGTCTTAGTGTTTTATATATAAATTTCATGGGTAGACATATAAGTTTCAATAGGTAGGGTAACTTTTTTAAATACAATGGATAAAATCTAATATAAAAAATGCTGAATATGAAATTAACCTCACTAATTTTAAAAAACCCAATAAAACCCGCTTTTGTGCGGGTTTTATTGGGTTTTTTAAAGTGGGTTTTACCCAAAAAAAACCGGGTGGGTTTTTTTGGGCAGATGGGTTTTTTGCAACCCTGACGTACGGAGTGGCCAGCGTGTTCTCCGGATACGAACCCAATGGAGCATGTTTGGGATATCCTAGGAAGACGAGTGGCTGAATGCCTATCACTTCCAGAAACTCTTCAGGCACTCGAAAGAGCTCTTTAGGAGAAATGGGGTAGAATTCCCAAGCCCCTCATTAATACCCTCATACAGTACGCATAGGTGTTTAACACTGCTAGCTGTCCGGGGAAAGCATGCCCCCTACTAAAAGTGGTTCTATTCAAAGGGAACCCTTTTTCATTTGTTTTCCTTATTATCAGAAAATGTGATTTTTTCCTTTTTTTTCCCTTTAATACCCAAAAGCTGAATAAAAAGCATTTTTTTTCCTGCCAAACTAATGTAATTTTTATTTTTTATAGCTTACTAGTCGATAATGTATCATCAACCAAAATGGTCTTTAGGTGCCAAATCAACCCAAAATCTCAATATCCTTTAATTGTTTTGAGCAGTGTATTATTAGTATAGATATCCAATGTGAAAATATTCAATATAGGAAAGCAAATAGTTGCTGTGGTTCAATAATTATTTTTTATATCATTTGCTATTTCACAAGATCATTTTAAAACTTCTTCAGATACATCAAAGTCTTTAATTCTTCAAATGTTCAATGTTTTTATGATTGCAGATAACAGCTATGCCATTTAATATTTCTTTCAAAATCACTATGTAGAAATTCTAAATCCAAGAGAAGAATGTCATTAGCCTTTGAGTAAAAATAATTTGTATAAATATAAATAGCTATTTAAAACCCTCCCCTGGTTTCCTGAAAAAGGATTTGTGGCGTTGAGGAAGTGCTGAGTGACCATAATCCTCTTGCGTATTTTACTAAGACCATTTTTGACCTCTTATACCAGTATTAGTTATCAGTATGGAATATTACTTGTATATTTCAGAACTGGAAAAAAAATTGTGATTGCTTCCCACTCAGTAAGCAGTAAGCTATTTTGTTAAAACCTATCTTGTTTGTAAAAGGTTAAATACTGTTTTTTTCCCTAATACTGATGGAAGGGGGAGCTCTAGGAGGGGTTTTAACCCCAAAACCTCCCCCGTGGCTGCGCCACTCTTTGACGCCCTGCCATGGGTGTCTCATTTGATGCTTAATGTTTTGCATTATGCGCTGGGACATTGTGATTAAGACTCAAGATTGAAATGAACCATAAATTTGTAAAAATAATTTTTAAATCTAATCAATTTTGTCTTTAAAAATATTTCTTTGGTATATGTATTTAGTAAATATATTTTTCTGTTCGAATACATTTACATGATTAATTAAATAGCTATAGATAATTAATAGCCTATAGATTGCTTATTTTGCCACCAAGAAACTTATGCTAAGCACTAACATGCCGCCTCGAGTTTAATTCTTATTTTTAGGGGGAGGGGGTTCATGAAATTAACAGTTTGGGACAAGAGGGCATGGGCGTCAAAAGAGGGGGGGGGGGAATCCAAAACGCCCCCCCCCCCCCCTTAATTGAAGATTGGACCCCTTCAATATTTGGGAACATAAAAATTCATTGTTGTTTGAAGAATCGATTTTAAAACTTTTTTTAAATGCACATTATACATACGAGTAATTTATTACAAAACTAAAACAAAATAACTATATCGAAATAGTGAATTGGATGATACAAGTAAGACTTGACTGTCGATGGGGCGTGATGCTTGCTAAATGTATAATGGGCATCATTGGCTGACCATTTTCTCCTTCTCTCATCGGTCAAGTCATGTTTGAATCTCTTTATAAATATTATCACCAGTTAAGAATGCATTGAATTCTCCCATAGGAAACATTACGAATAATGAGGAAGATTGATGATAATATTGTACACGCATTAAATACAACCATCCCCACTGCATCATTTGCCGATAAAGAAAGTGTTACAGATCAGTGTAAAGACCTTTATAGCCAGGTTAGTAATAGCGTTATGTCTATGTGTTATTTAAATTTTTACTACTCTTTATATAGTTTCTCAGAAGCATGAAATTAGCTCATTATTTTTAAAATATCCTCTTTTTGTTTTTGCCAGTTTTAACTAGCACTGTCCTTTTTAGTTTCTGCCTATATGACCAACACTTTCTCTATTTTACTGTTATTTTGCAACTTTTTTTCAAAAGTTGCTTTCCCTTGAGCTCAAAATTTAATATCACGGAGTCATTTAAAACTGTGCAAAGCAAATTGTAATTTATCAAACAAATTATATTTCTTTTAGGATGTTTTAAATTGATTTGAAAACAAGTTTTTCTTTATGGACTTTTTACCTGTGCAATTAATTCTTCCTATCATTTTGCTATTTGTAATTTAAATTAATATATTTGAATTAATGAGTTACTTACCATACAGCAGAAATAATTGTTGTTGTGGTTTACAAATAAAGTACTACTACACTAGTTTCTATAACCTTTACTTCAAAAAAATTTATGAATATGTATTTGCAATGAGAACTGTATTCTGAAGATTTGTAATTGTTTCAGTTAATGGAATCTTCTAATGAGTAAAGGGAGCTTAGCAATTAAAAAAAAAAAAAAAAAAAATTGCTGTAGGATGAGTCATTCAATAAGAAACTTCAAAGGGTGAAGGACAGAAGAAACAATGATCCAGACAAACCTAGATCTTCTAAAGGAGTTTCGAACAAGTACCATACTAAAGTAACTAGACTCCGATCATCTACGTCTCAGTTATATCAAACAAATTAAAAGTTCAAGCTTTATTTATCTTGAAAATGCTTAATGTAGCAAATTTCTGCGTGTACAGTAATAATGTAGATGATTTCAAAAATGAAAATTATTGTGGTTTTTAATTTGTTGTTTTGAAAAGTACTGTTCTTCTTAGAAAGCTCTCCTTCCTCTTTAACAGAATCAGCATTTATTAGAAGTCTTTTTCAACTTTTTTCTTTTTTCAAGTTATAATTTTGTCAGCTTTATTCTCTATGGCAGGAAATCTGGATTTTTCTAACTGTAAGAGTAGTAGCTCTATAGGTGAAATCGGAATCTGAAATTTGCTTGTAGTAAAATGTTGTGACAACATACACTGCATCTATTCTTCTAACATTCGCCTTATTTTTCTATTTGTATTCTCTATTTTTACCCATTTCCACAAAAGGGAAAGAACCAGTACTATTAAATAAAAAAATTTAAACAACCCGACTCTAATTGCACCAATCTCATTTTTAAAACGAATTATTTCCAAGGGGACTATGCGAGAGTATTGGGAAAGGAAAGATGATTCCTTACTTGATAAAATTTTGCTAGTCGCAAAAGCATAATTAAAGAAGGTAAATTGAAATTCTTATACTAAATTAAATTAGAAGCATTTAAATTGTTAACTCAAATAAAATACTGCAACAGATAAACATTTTTAAATCATTGAGTTGTCTATCCTCACGTTGGCCGGACTAATGAAATTAGTTTTCCAATCCTGATAGATTTAAGGCCTCAGGCCGACATGTAACTACAAATAAGTTATAATTCGGAGTTCAATTTTTACCATGGAAGTCTCCAAATAAATCTTATCATTTGCAGAGATTTTTTTCTTCTTCTTTTGGAACTATTGTTTTAAATTTTCCAATATATTTTCACACTTCAAAAATTGCGAAAACCATTTTTAATACTATTAATTAATATCTTTGTTAATTAATATAATCCGAAAACGTGCCCTAGCTAGGAACACTCTCGATCAGTTCACCTTTCAAACGGAAATTTTTTTTTTTTTTTTGAAATCGGTCTATCCATTTAGGCTGTACGGTGCCACAGACAGATAAACAGACACGTCAAACTTATAGCTCCCTTCCTTGTTGCATCAGGGGTTTAAAAAGCTCTCAAAAATTATGTAAAAAATCTGAATCAAGTTCGGGCTTTTGAAGTCCCTCTCCTTTCATGTGTACTGTACAACATAGAGAATAAAAATGTATGACACATTTTATGATTTTTAATTTATGAATTTTAATATTTTCTGATTTGATTTTGTTTTCTTTTAGTATCGACTGCTGCAAAACGAATTAAATGTTGAAGAAGTTGTAAAAGATAGGAGTCTAAAAGTAAGATGGTGCTTAAAAAATGTTTGCCAATGTCATATCTTAAGATGTTGTAATGCATAGTTTGTCAATTAAAGCCATGATTTGTACTAACTTTATTGGCTCTTATACAAAAACAAATATCTAACAGACTTGCCAACTTTTCTGCTTTAGAGATGTCTGGCCTCCAGTGTAATTTTTCCTGCTTTTTAAGGAATTCAACTCCTCTAATTTTGACCGTCAAGGGAATTTTTCAGGAAGGAATCAGAGGAATTTTTAGTTTTGTTTTCAGCTTTGTGGGGAAGTTATAGCTAGAATGACTCTTAAAACGAGAAATCTGAGGATTGTCGCAGCAAAAAACTTTTAAATTGGCTTTAAAAATTTGTTAACTTTAATGTTATTGCATTTATTAATTTTTTTACAATTTATGCCCAACAAACATGAAAATTAGCAGCTTTATACTAGCATTCATCTAATTCCAAGGTACAAACATTTCTCCTCCTTTCTAATTTCTCCTGATTTTCCTCTTTGAGGTTGGCAAGTCTGGTACAAGCATGCCTTTTACTTTAGGTTAAGTGAATAATAACTTAATGTGTTATAAGCAGTTATCGATAGCCAGATTACCACATCCGGATACTGCTGTTTCACCTTCATTATGGATCATCAGTCTGAAATAGCTATTACCAAACTTGAGGCACACGTTCTTACATTGTAGCTGAGGTTGCCTCCAGATTTGAAAAAGAAATTAATTTACCAAACCAGACAGCTTCTGCAAATAGGACCAGGCTGTTTTCATACTGCTTGTAATTCTGCATTTGCTTTGGCTACTGGGTGGTAATTTACTGCAACAATGTAATTATACTTTGGTGTATTTATTTTGTTGTTTTTTCTTTGTAAAATGTATTCAAGGATATTTTTTAAGGGATTTCAATCTTTATTTAAAAAATTGATGCAGAATGAGACAGGAAAAAATAAAAAGTATTGAATAATTAGTTAATGTGTGAATTATGGAAAACATGCAGTTGAATTAGCTTTATTATTTGCTTTATCATATTAAAGAGAAAACTGATACTCATTACCTAATCAGGAATGAGTTTTTGCTAGAATTTTGGCTTCCTATATTTGTTTCTTAAAGTTTTCACCCTTATTTTACTTTTTCCGGTCTCAGAGCAATCCTATATTTTCTACAAACAGATTATAGATTTTCTTATATTTTTGGAATAGTTTCCTTATTTTTCGCAGACAATCTTTATCCGCTACAATTCTGCAAAACACATTCCTGGTCAAAAATCGCGTACCTTGCTTAATATTTCTATCCTTTTCCACCCTAAAAATATTTCAATCCTTTGAAAGTTTTAAGATATTTCATTGCAAACCCCTTGTTATATTTCGCTTATCAGGAGACAACAAAATAGAGTAATATATCCGAAAACGTGATATGAGCTAATTTTTAGAAAAGTGCCAATTTGAGTCCCAAGGGAATTTTCACTAGTATTTCAATAACTAGTTAAAAAAAATAATACCCCAGAAAGAAGATAAGGTTTTGCTTTCATTTAATTTAATAACATCAGAAAAAAAAAATTTTTTTTTCAGAAAATATTGTTTTTATACATCAAAAATCAGATCGGTAACGTGTCCCCAGTAGCAAAGCTTAGCATGCAAACAGGTCATGCGCACTTTCTGACTTCCCAAAACAACGCACTTGCACAAAAAACGATTCTATTTTTACCCCTTTGTTAATGTTTTACTTCATTTTTGTTTTAATCGATTTCTAATTTGCTGGCCGATGCGAAATAAGCGTGTCCCAAGTTCCGCTGTCAGAGCGGTAACAATAACTTCTGATCTATGTTTAGGCTCCCAAAATCATTTCCTGCACCTATACCACGTAATACTGAGTACCTTGTAGGATGGTTTATCGAATCGTAATTAAAAATTTGCATATCTGCATCTAAAATTGTAGGTAAGATTTTTTAAAGTGATTTTATAAAATGTGTCATTTAAGTCATCAGATCGGTAACACGCGCTAAAATGCGCAGTTTTTATTATTTTAAAAATTATTTTATCTATAAGTATAGTCCTTTATTACAAGTGAAAATACCATGCGTTCGATTTTGGTTTAGCGCGATCGACTTGGAAATAAAAAAAAAAAACTTTGTCAGATTGGTAACATTGAAAAACAGCGAATATATTACCAAACTAACTCACATGTTTCAGAGTTATAAAAAGCAAAAATCATATGTTTTAGCCATATCTATTGAATATTTTTGTTCTTAAAAAATGAAAAACAATGAGTTTTAGTACAATTGCTTCATTTGTGGTTTGTATGACCTGACAATAGAAGTTAGTAAAATAAGAAAAATGGTCACTGCAGAAATTAAGTTAATTAACTATTATTATTTTATTTATTTATTTTTTTGGTGCTTCAATTTCTCATAACTTCGCTAAATGCTGCTAAATTTGAATTTCTGATTAAGAAATTAAATTTCCTGCAACTAATTAAAAAAAAGCAAGCAGCAGAGTTGTGTGTTGAAAAAGTTGAAGTTGTGTGTTGTTTCAAAACAAAATAAATGTTTTATTAGCTTGAATTTGGTAATCTCATAATTTATTTTATTTAAAAACCTGACTGCTCATTTTTATTTCCAAGAAATGCTTTTTTGTAATGAAATTTGATTTTTTAGCTAATATATATATTTCAGGCTTGGAGTAATCGCCGATTACGTAATGGTAATCTGTGTAATCGATTACAATTTTTTATAATCGTAATCATAATCATAATTTGGAAATGAGATTCTCGTAATCGTGTAATCGTAATTTTAATCAAGTATTTCTTGTGTAATCGTAATTGTAATCTGACTTTAAATAATCGTAATTTGGCCTTGTAATCGTGTAATCCAGACTTGCTGAAAGTGAAAGCTTCTAAGTTGCGTTTCTACAATGTTATGGGAAAAAGATAAGGATTCTATCTGGGCCCCCGAGAAAAAGCACTCCAGGGAAGGAGTGTGTTCTTTGTATTGGGGGTCCCGTTCAATGCAAGCTTCAGAAAGCCAGCTAGCTGTTTCATGCTCGTTAAGCGTCATAGAGCGAGCCCTGACGTAAGTGCTTTGCAACCTCAGGCGCATATGACCAGACCGTCCCTCCTGATTTTTAGGATGGGTCATCAATTTTCCCTTTCATCAGCTGTCAGTGATAGCTACAAACGAAGCTGTTCTACCCCGGACGAGAACAGTAGTATCAAATTACTAACACATACTTTTCGGCTTAACAGGACTCTATGCTCAGGGCCCTCTAAACCAGTGTTTCCCAACCTTTTTGAGCTCATTGCCCCCTTCAAGATGCTGATTGTCACCTATCGCGCCCCCTCCCCCTTTTCTTCCTCGAAAAAAACCATAAGTTGGCGCAAGTGAACATCGCGATATTATTAAAAGTATAAATACGTAACTTTAATTTGAAGTAAAATGTACACAATAAAGCAATTATAACCAATGAATTTTAAACTAAGAATTTTAATTAATGAATAAAATACCTTTATTTCATTGCCCCCTTACCGCCCCTTTGAGGAGTTAAATCGCCCCTTTGGGGGCAATTGCTCCAGGTTGGGAACCACTGCTCTAAACAGTTGCATGATTTTTTTTCTTCCTTTTTCTTTTATTAGCGAAAAAGGAGGAAATTTTGCAAAAGAAGAGGGAATTTGCAACTGTGCTTTAGTCATCATTTAATATATATTTGCAATACAGCACTCTCGTTTGCGATAACAGCACTCTGGTAACTTTTTTTAAATATTTTCACACATAATTTAATCTTAAGTTTATGCTTTACAGTTCAATGCTGATATTATTTTTAATCACTAAGTATGTTAAAAATGAAAAAAAATGTGTAATTACAGATTTTTAAAACATTGCTTATGAGTAAGATTAAACACCTATGATTTATTTTTAAGTATTACTCATCTTTTTGTGCTTTGAATAATTTCAATATTTTTTATGTTTATGTTCATTATTTTAATTTCATCGTTTTAATGGCAATAATTACACTTCAGTATACTTTAAAAAATGTGACATAAACTATTATTACAAAATGGTCATACACACACGCAAAATAAATAAATCCTCAAGTTAAAATTATACATTAGTTGCAATCATCTTGTAATATTAGTGGATCAAAAATCCTAATTCTTAGCTATGACACTGTTGTCGCGAATGAGCATTATATATGTTATATACATTATATATACTTAATATCCAGTGCGATGAGAAACACATTTTATGATTTGCACAACCCTTTGCAATCTTTCTCTCATTGAAACAAAAATTTTATCCATGCATTAGGTATGAAAAAGGTTAAATTTTATAAGAATGTTATATTTGCGGATTTTATTATTCTAATACTGCTTACATTAAGACAATTTATAAATTGCAAATTTATATTTTTCCTGATAATAATTTGTTACCAGAATAAATAGATGGTAATGTATAAAAAATATTATAAAATATTACAAAATTTTATAAAAATATTACTTGCTGTGCAATACTGTATAATATTTTTAAGAAGGTTTAAATTTTACATGTTTCGTTTTCCTTCCACTTAACTGATAAGGTATAAAATTGGCGAACCAAAACTTGACACCTCCCCCTTTCAAAACTTCAGGATCCTCCTCTGTATATGTATATTTCTCACAAATCTGTAATCGTGTAATCGAAATCGTAATCGGCAGATAATAATCGTAATCGATTACATTTTTTTACGTAATATAATCGTTGCTGTAATCGTAATAGCGATTTGGCAGAGGGCTGTAATTGTAATCGTAATTGTAATCTCCAATTTTTCACGCTCGTAATCATAATCGTAATCAATTACGTTTTCTCGTAATTGACTCCAAGCCTGATATATTTTAATATAATTGTCTTAATTCTATGTTAAAAATGCAAGGAAATATCATTTTTAGAGATGTTAATGAAGACTGAAAGCATAAACTCAGATATCTGGCTCATATTAACATCAGATCTGTAACACTCATCAGATCTGTAACGGCTTAAAAGTGAGTAATCTAAGGAGGGGGTAAATAACTTCCTTGACCTCCTCCCCCTTTTATTTTCTTGCATTTAGACCCAATTTAGACTTAGAATCCAATATTAATTTTTTTCTGCAAAAAAATTTTTTAATCAGAAAACTCCAACTTCAAATTGGCACTTTTCAAAATATTTTCTCATATAACCAAGGTCATAAAATTGACCATTTAATTGATGAATAAATTAATAACATGTTCCTACAACAAGATTACTCTTATTATACCAGGCAACCAACAAAGTTTGTGCGGTGTTGATTAATAATAAATAAAACACAAAAAAAGGGTTTAAATTAAATTTATTCAGAAAAATAATCACCATCAGCAAGTATTACCTTTTCCTGCCTAGACAGAAGACCATATATCCCGTTTTTATAAAAAGTTGAGTTTTGAGAGTTAAAAAGGTTTTCACCTCGTTTTCCAAATCCTCTCTAATTTGAAACCGCCGATTGCGCATATGGTTGTCCATTGCCAAAAACAGGTGGTAGTCACTTGGGGCTAGGTCTGGTGAATACGGAGGGTGGGGTAGAACTTCCTACTGTAATCGTGCCAGAGATTCTTGCTGTGTGTGTTCGTTTCACTCAATTCATGTGGTACCCATTTGCTTAGCTTCCATCGTTTCCCAAGCTGGTGCAAATGTTTACGAATAGTTTCATCACTCATATTGAATCTTAAGGCAAGTGCTTGACATGTCTGACTTGAATCCTGCTCGATTGCCAGCTTGATCTCGTCGTTGTTGACCGTTGATGGTCTCCCGGAGCGAGGTTCATCTTCCAGATTTTCATTCCCCGAGGCAAATTTCTTGAACCACTTCTGACCAGTCAGTTCAGCTACAGTACCTTCCCCAAAAGCAGTGCATATCTTACAACAAGCTTCTGCAGCTTTACCAAGTTTGAACTCATAAAGTAAACAAGCACGAATTATTGCGTTTGACACGGCCATACTCAACTACAGATTTTTCACTTAATTAAAAGTAATCAAACTAATCAAATACTCTAAATAATACTGCATTAAATAAGCTTTAATTTGTATACAAAGATACCCCCACCACTTCATTCTGTTTACTCAATATAATCCAGAGAAGTAAACAATAAATAAAAACCGCATGAACTTTGTTGGTTGACTAATAGTTGCAACACTTTTCTTCATAAATATAGAGAAAAATAGTCTACCAATTTTTCTTTTAAAATGAAAAAAAAAATTAAGGTGGAATAAATCAGGGCTTCCCAAACTTTTTAAGCAGCGAACCCCTGTCGTTAGAGAAAGTGTAAAGATAATTTTTGTTCGTAGTGAATTGAACTTTAAATAAATCAACTAGTAGCATATGTAGGATTTTCCTCCAGTGGGAGATTCATTTTTTCTCAACCAAATGTGAACATTGTTTGCCCCCCCCCCACACCCCGCTCCCCTCAAAGTAAATGAAGTTGAAAATTTAACTTAAACCAGACCTGGGCTAGATTTCTTGACGGTTACTTTAGCGGGAGAAAAACAAATTATGCCGCATTTTACTCATAATCTCAATTTTACAGTCATAATTATTCAAATTTATCTTTTGTCAGTAAAAAGAAGTTCATATTTACTAATATATCTTTCGTAACAAAGACCGTAAGTTAAACTGCACTTTTACATTTGTAATATGAACCTAGTTTAAGTGCATAAATTTTTGCATACTGTACCTTTAAAAAAAAAAAAAACGCAATTTTATACGATTTGTGGCGATGTTAGAGCAGTTTTTGGGGCACCCACCCCCAGAAAATTTTAAAATTTTAAGCCTTAAAAACGCGCCAGTAGGCCTTTTTTTTAGACATATTAGGAGGAGCAATAGGTCCAAGACAGCACATCAGGCGATTTTTCAAAATCCTTGCTTTAAAAATTCTCTTTTGAAAGATCTTTTTGTTAACAATTAGATTAAATGAGGTATGGGGATAATCTGCCGGATTTTTTTTATTTTTAATTGAAGTTTCAATGAATAATTTCTTGCAATTTGCTAAATTACAGCTTTTCAAACGCACTTTTAGAGTTTGGTTATGTTAGGAAAGAGGGATATTCATGCGCTCCACAAATTTTTTAGAAATGGAAGCGTTATAAACGTAGGAATCTGCCATTTGGGTAACAAAAGGGTGCAAGGAAAGATCCCCGGATATTTTTAAAAATTAAAATTTACAATTTCAAACGTAGACTAACCCTGATGATATTAAGGAAAGTGGAGGTCAGTAACTGTTCCCCAGAAATTTTTCGAAATTATAGTTGTAAGAGCACTAATCCATACGATCAACGGTGAATTCATGTGGGAGTGAAGTTTCGGGGACCGTCTCCGGTAAAGTTCTTGAAATTGAGGTCTTAAAAGTATCTTGGAAGGTAGTTTCCAAGGCTTAGCCTGAAGTTATGTCAAAAAATATCCATATTAACATGTCAATCAAATATTCATATTAACATGTCTATCAAATATTCATATAAACATGATGACCGACAGTAGGATTTTGTCAGAGCAGAAAACGGTTTGACTGCATGATCTTGCAGCAACCTGTCTCAAAATATTGAGTATGGCATAAAGGGCAACTGCATACTTCGATAAAATATAAAAAAAACTTTTTAAATTTAAAGACTATTTCTGTCCACTCATTTGCACTAAAAAGTATAAAATAAACCGAGTATTCGATATAGTGATTATAGTGCTCAGAAATTTCAGTTCATCTTTATGTATTTATATTTACGTTAATGCTAAAGCAGTCAATATAATAAGTAATTCTTTTCTTGATTATAATGCTCAAAAATTCCAGCTCATCTTGATATATTTATATTTACGTTAATGCTAAAGCAGCCAATAAAGTTTAAATTAAAAATTTGATTTAAGAATAGGCGGTATAGTAAAAGCTATTCGTAATAAACAGTATACCGCCTTTTCTTAAATCAAATTTTTAATTTAAACTTTATTGGCTGCTTTAGCATTAACGTAAATATAAATATATCAAGATGAGCTGGAATTTTTGAGAATTATAATCAAGAAAAGAATTACTTATTATATTGACTGCTTTAACATTAACGTAAATATAAATACATAAAGATGAACTGAAATTTCTGAGCACTATAATCACTATATCGAATACTCGGTTTATTTTATACTTTTTAGTGCGAATGAGTGGACAGAAATAGTCTTTAAATTTAAAAAGTTTTTTTTATATTTTATTTCAAAGTTTTTTCGTTTTAAAATTTTTTATATCTATTGCAACATGCCTGTAGTCTATGCTGTTGTGCAATAGGACTTTCAGTTTGAAGCACTATGTTACTATTTTTCTTGAAAACATATCTTGCACGATCGCGTTGTCGCCTAGTTTTTTTTTTTTTTTTTTTCGTTCTTCTAAAATATTCATTTGTATAAAGCAAGTTGCGCTTTAAAATCAGCATAGAATTGAAATAACAAGAACAATAAAATATTTACATTGCGTTTTAAAAGGTCATATAAACAAACTACCAGTGATTTTCCATAAATATAAATATATCAAGATGAACTGGAATTTTTGAACATTATAATCAAGAAAAGAATTACTTATTATATTGACTGCTTTAACATTAACATAAATATAAATACACTAGCGGTACCCGCACGGGGCTTTGCCCGTGGTATAAAATTAAAAGTTCATTTGTAAAATAATTGATATAGCAGAAAAAATGCTCTATTTTAGTTTTATTCAACTATAATTCCTTCAAAGTGATATAAAGATCTAATATGGACCCCACACTACTTAATTTTACGTGTAAATTTCCTAGTAGATGCCTTAAGTGCTAAAATAGTGTTTGGAGTGAGCGAGATAACAATTCAAACATTTGTATCCCTAGTTTGCTACGAAACAATGCAAAAAAATGTTTTACAATGATTAATCTCCTAAATATCGTCGATCATTCAGTGGATTTTTCGCAAAATATCGCCAACAGCGCCAAATTGAACCTAAATCAAAAAAAAAAATTTTTTTCGCCAATAGGGTAGTTTTCGATTTTTCAATTTTATTTTTATATGATAGAGTAACATGTGTGAACATCATCGGTGAAAAAATTTTTGCGATACGATAAGTAGTTTTTTTTAAAATAATTTTTAAAGTTCAAGAAAATGTGACGTCACTCGGCAGCGGAAGAAACGTCATCGGTACTTCCGCCGCGCCTCAGCCGACGAGGAGAAGCGAGGGAAACGCTTGGCTACGTTGAAGACGCACTTGAAGACTATTAACTCCTCGTGATTTTAGAAGATTTAAATCGCTCGTCCTCTCGAAAATAGGCAAAAACCATCATTGATGTCACTTGAGGGAGATTGTTGGACTGTCCTTTGACGTATCCTGTCTCCATCATGCATCAAAAGGATTATTAAATATCTAAAAATTAAAAATAACTACGCGCTCAAAATGTCCGTAGCGATAACACGGGTCCGTCGCGGAGAGCTGAGGATTGAGGCCGAGTGACGTAACTCGTGACGTATCAGAAAAGCGCGCTTTTGCGCGTCGGATTTTTAAAAATTCATTAAAAATCAATCGTTGTGTTTTAAAATACGGCAATGGTGAATTTTGCAGTTTTGAGGGTCAAGTAACAATATTTAATGATCAAAATAGGGATTTTTAATAGGTCACAACTACCCTATTGGCGTCAAATACTTGGCGATCAAAAGCTTGGCGATATATCGCCAAGTGGTCGCGCCAATTCATGTCACTTTTGTTAACCAATTCATATCACCTTGCATTGAAAACACTGATTTACCCGATAAATGGGGTAAAACACCCCCTTGGAACATTCGAATGCAACCCCAAGCGAGATGGACAAAAATAAGCCAAAAGAGAAAATAAGAACAATTTTGTTGATAACAGGAACCAACAGAAATCTTACCAAAGTTTAAAAGAAGAAGAAAGTTTTCTTTCCTAGCTTAAAAAACAAAACAATACATTTTCCGAAATGAAACACTTTAAAAAAAACGATGCAATATCGCAATTGATACGATATTTCGTTAATCTGTGCTTTAGGTACCCTTTTCTCGCTAAATGAACGATAGGCGCGCCAAGCGTGGTAACCCTAGCTATTTTGCGTAGTTGACTTTTTGAAAACGCGCCAAGCAGGGTCCCAAAGCATCGTCACCGGGAAAAAGACAGGGTTGCCAGAGAATTGGAACAAAAAAATACTACGCCTCCTCTAAAAAAAGATTACAAAATACTACTGTTTCCAAAAGTTGCCAAAATCAATGTTGCTGAAATGCGAAATCTATGAAAATGAAAAAAAAAAATCCGCCAAATCTTTTAATTAAGTCATTAGTGTATTGGAAACAGGGTTGCCAGAAAAATACTACGCTCCTTATTTGGGCCGAAAAAATACTACCGTAGAATCAAAAATACTACGTCTGGCCGTAGCCTACGAAGATTGACGCTGGCAACCCTGGAAAAAGAACGAAACAAAAATAAGTATGAACACGTAACCATAGTAACAACATGAAAAGTTGATTTCCGTTGATAAAATAATTCATTTTATCTCTCTTTTCAAACAAATTTTATTCTAAAGCTCAACCATTTTAGAATCGTTTGGCTTGCTTTACTGAAGGTAAGCCTTGAATTTCGGGATTCTAAAAACAATTGTTACAGCTCTCCTGATGATCGTAGAAACTTCGAAAAAAATTCATTTTGTGCAGAAAATTTCAAGCTTTCGAATGACATAAGACTTGAAAATGTGTATGGAATATTTCTTCCCTATTTTATCGAATTTCCGCTAAGAATTCGAACAGAAAAAGAACGAAATGGAATGTTCGAAAAATCGCTTCGAGGTGCAAAACTACATGCTACAAACTAATTTTGTGCCAAGTGGCATGAAAATCGACCGAACGGTTTTGGCGCTACGCGCGTAACAGACAGAAAGAAAGACAGACAAACCTTCAGCTTTATTATTAGTAGAGAGTAGAGAAGAGATAGAGATAGAGAAGAGATAAAGATGAACTGAAATTTCTGAGCACTATAATCACTATATCGAATACTCGGTTTATTTTATACTTTTTAGTGCGAATGAGTGGACAGAAATAGTCTTATATAATAGTCTTATATCTTTTATATTTTATTAAAGTTTTTTCGTTTTAAAATTTTTTATATCTATTGCGACATGCCTGTAGTTTATGCTGTCGTGCAATAGGACTTTCAGTTTGAAGCACTATGTTACTATTTTTCTTGAAAACATATCTTGCACGATCGCTTTGTCGCCTAGTTTTTTTTTTTCATTCTTCTAAAATATTCATTTGTATAAAGCAAGTTACGTTTTAAAATCAGTATAGAATTAAAATAACAAGAAAAATAAAATATTTACATTGCATTTTAAAAGGTCATATAAACAAACTACCAGTGATTTTCCAAAAGTATACTCTGTTCGCACATTTGATGATTCTTATATAAGTAAAAATATTTATATGAGAGGCTTATACATCTCTCTTTATGTGAAGGATAAATGCCCACAATCCGCAAATATATCTTTGTTTTGGTTAGCCTTGAGATTAATGTGTTAAGTTTATTAACCAAACATCGGTTTTATTATTACTATTATTTCATTGTTTCTGGAAACAAAAAGTCTTTAAAAGAAAAATATGGTAGATTGAAGGAACGCGCTATGCCGCTCGCTCCACTATAAAGCGGAAGTGCGTTAAAGTTCACGCGGTTGGATTTAACTCTGCAACCGGAAGCAAAATGTGAAAACCATGACAAAAGCAAGTACAGAAAAAGTCTTTAATAATAATAAAATATTTACATTGCGTTTTAAAAGGTCATATACACAAACTACCAGTGATTTTCCAAAAGTATACTCTGTTCGCACATTTGATGATTCTTATATAAGTAAAAATATTTATATGAGAGGCTTATACATCTCTCTTTATGTGAAGGATAAATGCCCACAATCCGCAAATATATCTTTGTTTTGGTTAGCCTTGAGATTAATGTGTTAAGTTTATTAACCAAACATCGGTTTTATTATTACTATTATTTCATTGTTTCTGGAAACAAAAAGTCTTTAAAAGAAAAATATGGTAGATTGAAGGAACGCGCTATGCCGCTCGCTCCACTATAAAGCGGAAGTGCGTTAAAGTTCACGCGGTTGGATTTAACTCTGCAACCGGAAGCAAAATGTGAAAACCATGACAAAAGCAAGTACAGAAAAAGTCTTTAATAATAATAAAATATTTACATTGCGTTTTAAAAGGTCATATACACAAACTACCAGTGATCTTCAGTCTTCCACTCTCCCAACTGAGCAAGTTGGGAACTGAACCCAAGTCGCCAACTTGTGTGTTTTCCTTGTTATCTCGCGTCGTTGAAAGCTCCAAGAGACATTCCGCAAAAATGGCGTTTCTATGGCGACAAAACCGAAATCCGTGTTTGGCGAGAAAAGGGACCCAAAGCACAGATTAACTCAAACTAATTCTATATCATCGCCTTCTATCGGCCTATTGCCACGCGTACCATCCAAAAATATATTCCTAACACCTTTTCAGAGGAGCGACCTGATGCTTCGTGTCGTTAGCACATAAACATCTTCACAAAATACATATATATTAAAGTCCTATATTTAAGGTTTGTAATGATTTACTCCTCGGAAATCTACAGCACACCCCCCTTCCTACACCCGGCAACCCCAATATTTTCTTCTCTCGTCCTGTTACCAAACGTGAATTAGAAAAGTCCATTCCAAACGTATTGACAGCAGAGCAGCCTAACGCGTTGTGCCATGTCACTAGAGAATCCTCACACAAATAAATAAAAGCATTTATATTAAAGGCGTACTTTTTTAGCTTATATAATGACTTAATGCCCAAATTCCACAACACATTCCCTTTCTTTCCACCTGGCCACCCCCAATATCTTCGTCTCTCTCTTTTTCTTATCACTTGTCCCTTTTAAAATTCAATTCTAAACGTCTTTACAGCGGGGCGGTGTGACACATTGTTCCGTTTGCACGCATGATGATTCTTACATACGTAAAAATATTTATATGATAGACTTATACATAGCTCACGTGAAGATTAAATGCCCACAATCTGCAAATATATGTTTTGGTTAGCCTTGAGATTAATGTGTTAAATTTATTGTTTGTTAAATTTATTTTGTGTTACGCACTGTGCCGCTCACTCTACTATAAAGCGGAAGTGCGTTTAAGTTCACGCGGCTGAATTTAACTCTACAACCGGAAGCAAAAGGTGAAAACCATGACAAAAGTAAGTACAGAAAAAGTCTTTAAAAAGGAAAACTCTGGTTGTTCCTCTGGAAAACTCCGTCTGCCGCGGACCCCTAGGGGGTCCGCAGACAACAGTTTGGGAAGCCCTGGAATAAATAATGTATTTATTAACATCTATTTCAATTGCTCTTTCATACCATGTAAAATTAACAAAGAAAGCTTAGTTTGACACCCAGACTCGGATTTTTATAAAATTTTGAATGTTTGTCTTTTAGTGCATAAAAGAATGCATGTGGAATATTTTTTGGAAAATTTCAAACAATTAGATTTTACAGCTTGTTAAATTTTTGGGGATTTTATAGTTTTTATGGTCAACTAATTTTGTAATTTCAATGATTCATGATTTATCTTTTGGTTGGAAGCTGTGATGTATCCAAAAGTATCTCCTGTTCAGTGTGTCTATTTGACCCAGGATATTCTTAGTGTAAGGTGCTGTAAAATAGGGTTAGACATCTCTGTTCTAAAGTAAGACCATGGAACAGACCTGTCATTTAGCGGAAAGGGGCAACCACTCATAGAGGACAAGCCAAGGGTGAGGCTCCCCTGTTTTTGAGAAACCAACATATTTTCATATAAGTGGGCATGATTTCTGTTGTTTTTCGATGAAAATGCATTGTGTTTGCATAGTGCCCACCGCTTATTAAAATCACATATGTGTTCCAAGGATACCTGATTTCATTAGGCGGCTGATTTTATAAACTGGCATATATAAAATAACAAAAAGAAAAGGTTTTAAAGTTTTCACAAAATAAAAAATAAAATTCTATTATAAGTATTCTACATTCAGTTAATGAAAACACAGCTCAAATTTAACTTGAATATAAGAGGGTTTTTTTTTTATTTTTTTTAATTATACAAGGGTTTTAAAATATTGACTTATTGTTGTTGGAGAAACAGAATTTGAAAGTAAAGATCATTCTTAAGTCTTGACGTTTAGACATGTTTCTATAACGAACGATTTTTTTCTCAACCTCTGTAATCTTGAAAAGAAAGAAAATTCTGGTTTTATTCAGACCTGCTCCTCCCCCTTCCCTCCCTTTTTTTAACATATACTCTCCAAAAACTTGATTTTATAAAACAGCGCCAATGATTTTCTTAAAGTATGGTTTTAACATGTTTTGATATAGTAATGATTCTGTTCTTCCATATTTGATTTTATAAAGCAGCTGATTTTATAATCCAGTGATTTTATTAATGGCGGGCACTATTGTTCCATCTCAAAAAGCAAAGTTTTAAATTATGGTATGGACAACAATTTATTGTTTGGTATTTTGCAATTTCACCTGAGCTCTGGATATGTATAGTCACTTCAGATTTTAATGTTTTCTGAATATGATATATCTTTTAATTTAATGTTACGTTTTTTGTTGATATTTTTCTTTTTTTGCAGGTATTTTATGAGCGATGTCGTTTTTTCTACAAACCTAGTACTTTGAAGATTTGACATTGACATTCTTAGCTTGTGCCTTGAAATGGTTTAAATCATTAGAACTCAAGTACAAATACAATTCCTAGAATCATTTGTATATACAGAGAACTGTTGAAAGTCTGTTTGGCCTCGAGATGATGCTTAGTTTGTTGAATCAACACTGTGTGAAATGTTTTTTAATTAAAATGCAAAATAAAATCATAATTTTTGTCATAGCAACTGTATGTTAGTTTAAATCATCTGTGTGTAATGCTTCATATCAACCACCTCCCCTTAAAAAATTAAGAATAAAACATGTGACTTTCTTCAAGTAAATGTAAAAAAAAAAACAGGATCTGCATTAATACTAACAAATGCAATGAAAAAAAAAAGAAATTAGTTGTAAAGAAATTTAGTTCTAAGTGTTCTCTGAATTTTAGTGTTTTACATACAATGAAAAATAAGAAAGTAAATTTTGTATATAATATGCAATTAGGCACTATATTCTTGGTTCAATCTGGTGACTACAAATGAGGCTCAAACATACTTAAAAACCTTACCACTAACACTAATGCATACATATTACGCATGTTTGTCTTACACTCATAGCATTATACAGTAAAAGCTCGACTATCCCAACACTCGGGATACGAATAGCTGAACGTGAATAAATTCCAACTCATTTTTTCACCTTAGATAATGTAAAGATACTTTAAAATAGTGCTTTATCTGGAATTTTGAAAGCTTGGAATAATTTGTCCGATTTGCCTTCAAATTCTTAAGCACAAATACACTTGCTTATAGCTCAAGTAATTTAGTGGAAAAACAATGTGTTCAAAGTTGGAAAATCTTTTTTCTTGAGTTCAAACATCGAGAAACTCCGATAAAATTTTCGGTTACTTAAATGCCGGATACATGAGCTTTTACTGTAAATACAAGCAAAAAATTTCTAAAAATAAAATTAAAGGTTCAAATAAAATTAACTGACATTCTTGAGCAAAACCTTATTCTTGTGTTTTTATTGTGGCTATCCGATCCGGCTGACCGCCCCGGATACGGATATCCGGAAGATTTTTGCAGGATATCCGGCAAAGTATCCGGTATTGATGTGGGAGACATCCGGAATTGATGTGAGGGTTATCCGGTATGATGTGAGGACCTAATTGAAAATTTTCTTTTTTGCAAATATCCCAGTTAAAAATTTCATTGTTTGATAAACCTTTTAGATGATGTTATTACTTTTCATCTTTCCTTTTTACCAATTTTTGCTTCTAAAACAAAAATTATATGTTATTCCTCCGACTTTGTACTGGACATGGAAGCATTCTGCACATTTGATTTTTCATAATTTCCAAATAAAGTATGATTGTCTTCAGCTTTTCAAAAATATTTTAGTTAAAATATTTAGAAAGAAAAAGCTACAAACCTTCAAGGATTAATGTGCGACAAAAGGTTGAAAAAAACTTACGATCATATCGTTAGTTCATAAAAATTAATCGCCGTAGCTTTTTATATAAATTCTCATATTTTTTTATTTATTGACTTCTTTTTTTTAGTTTTTGTACTTCTAACAAAAATTACGATCTGTTAACACCCAATGATGTTGTAATTAGATATTTTTTACTTTGCCACTATTATCGCTTTGTTATAATTGAAAATAACATACAATAAATAACCTATTTAACAGTGGCGAATGTTCTTTTAGATAATGTAAACATCTGTCTCCATGAATCGTTGCAACTTAGCCATGCTTTTTTTTTGAAAGAGAGTTTGACTGCGTGTAAAGATATTTTGAATCTTGCACTTCGTTTCGTTCTTGCTTTTTGTAATCTCTTCCTTTCAAAAAGGATATTTCTCTGCTATTAGAATCTGTTCACGTCTGTTACGCCGCTCCGTAACTCCTCGAGAACATGTTGAGCATGACCCTCAATAACATTCAATCAAGTCTCAATAACTCGAAGCTTTATAAACTCAAATATACCTTTACTTCAAAGTTTTCATTTGATCCCAAATTCTTGAAAAGAGGGTAGGAACTGCTTGTAACTTGAACTATCAATAACTCTAAGCTTTTAGCCGGTCCCTTGGGACCATGAGCTATTGAGACTCGACTGTATTTAAGATGTTAATTTGCATCTTTGGAAAGTATATTTTGTTTCTTGGAATTTAAGTAAAACTTTAATTATTTAGATATAAGTTAATTTATTTTTTAAAGTGAACATGTTTAGAATAATTTTTTATAATAATAATAATATAATATCTCGGTCATTTCAGCAAAAATGGTACAAATCAGTCCAGATACTTCAAAATTTTGGTAATTAATTTTAATATTTACCACCAATTAACTGTATTTTTTTATCTGTTCTTCATCTAATTGTGTGTAACCAAGTATTACTTATTTAGTCATAAACCATTTATAAAGGACTCAAAAAAAAAATTCTTTGGCAAAAGGAGGAAAAAATGATCTGCCGCAGCTTCTCAAATTGCTAGGACTTAAAATGCAATTTAAGATTAAGCTGAAATGCAACAACAAAATCATTTGCCATGCACAGCACAAAAAATGCTTCTGACACCCTTTCTGCTGATTTTTATGTATGTAAACAAAAAAATCTTGGAAAAACACTTATTTATCTTTGTTCCTAGATTTTTTATGTTTCAAACTGTCCACTCTATTAAAAGCCTTTCAGAAATAAAATAAGCAATTGCATTCAATGTGATATTTTTTTTAAACAAGTACAAGTAATGTATCTGCTGCGATTACTTTGATGCATTGAATTATATAGTCAGCAACTAAGATAAGCTTAAAATTCTTTGCTGGTGATAGTTAATTTGCACTGTGGGATGTCCACTCTGTTACAGTCGCATTAATGGTGCAAAAAATATTTTTTCTTGAAATTGCAGACAGAATTAGTTTTAGGGTGCTTAGTTCATTTTATACTTGTTCTGTAATTAACTTTTCTTTCTGATTAGAAATATATTTTTCAAACCTCATTTGTCTCCTCTGTTACACAAAATGGTCAAAATATTCAAAACCCTTTGCGAATGACTCATATACAAGCCATTTACACTTTATTATGCACAAATAAACAGAGAATAATTTTTTAAACAACGATTAGTTGGCAAAAATTTCTTCATTTGATAAACTTAACTCGACAATATCAGACATGATTCATACCATTTTGGCTGGAATAACCCATAAATATAACATTTGCATCTAAGAATATCTTTATTTTTTCAAAATGAAGTTGAATTACGAGGTGATTGTTTAAGAATTAGTTTATTAATTTGTTTTTTAAAAAGTGAATGTATTTAGCATGACTCTTAATGTATTTAAAATTAGATTTTTCTAATTTTAAGAATGTGTATCTTAATTTTTTGGAACTAAAGTAACATTTCAAGTTGGTTATGTAAGTATAAGTTTACTCATTTGTTTTTTAAAAAGTGAACAACTTTAGCATAACTCTTAAAAATATATTTAAGCTGATGATTTGATTCTTTAGAAAATATGTACCTTAGTTTTTTGGAGTTAAAATTTTTAATTGATTATTTGAGTATAAGTTTATTATTATTATTTTTTCACCCACTAGTCCTGTTTTAATATTTTCTTCTTTAACTTGTATGTTAGAAAAGTCACATGCGTATTATTCTTTAAAAAAGGAATTTCAAAGCAAAATTTTGCTGTATATTATTGCAAAATCAGAAATAAGAAAATGTGTTACTTTGTAATAAAGTTTAAATTCATAAAATTCTAATAAAATATGTATTAATTTGAAAAAAAAAACCGTTTATCTGAGCTTAGTTTTTTTTTTCTTTTTTCTTTCTTTTTTTGTAAATCAATTATCGTGTTTTTAATATTGGTGAAATATTTAATAACTGTATCATTTACGTAGGAACTTATTGAAATGATATTGAAACAAAAAAGCTTTAAAATTTAAACTTAGAGTACATACAGAAATATTTAATTCTATCTTTTAAAGTTTTGTCTCTGATAAAAATACATAATTTAGAAAGAACTCACAATATGCTAGTGTTTCATTTCATATGTAGCGCTACTCCTGTACAATAAAATAGAGGCTTTAAAAATTAATTTGAAAGTATTTAACATGTTCTTAAAGAAATGATGCGAGAAACAACTTTGATTTATTGTTTTGAAGCTGCAGTACATAAAAATAAGCGAACATGCAATGAAACTGTAATGTCGGATATCTGCAGGATATCCGGCGACACAATTCCGGATATCCAGTATCCGGCTTGTAATGAGTCACCTGATATCCAATATACGGTATCCGGCAAAATCACTATCCGGTCCATCCCTAATCAAAAGCCTTCTGAAACTATTCACACTTTTGCCAACTTTTAGAAATGGTATTCACAATAAACCTTTTTGTGCACATTACTATAGCATCCAATTTAAAATTTCTCAAATGTAATTGAGAACACACATAATGTGAAAATATGAGAGCTGATGGTTAAGAAGTTAATATATTTGACATTCAAATAAACTGATGTGATCACTAAAATATTGTTAAGTTTTAACCCATTTATGCCCAAGTTTTTTTTAACAATTTTTTTCCGCTTAAATCTCTTACTTGGAATGGTTTACATATATTTAGGCTTAAAATAGTTCGCCGTTGCCATATTTGTTAAGTTATTCAACGTCCTATTTATAGGATATTTTGCAGATATGTGAGCAAAATACGACCTTACTTGACTTTACTTTTGCAAAGTAACATTACAGAAGGCATTTGTGATCAATTTTAAGCAAATCATTTTAAAATAGTTTAATTTTATGAAAAATAAATTCGAAAAAAAAAAACTTACTTTCTGTGGCTACCCATGCTGGATCGTTGCTTGACTGATTTGTCTGCAAATAGCTGTTAATAAATAAACTCTGATGTCCAAATAGTGGCTATAACTGGTTTTCTCAAGAAGAAGGACTATCTAACTTGTGAAAAACAGCTTTAGTAAAATGATATACCCAATACAGGTTTTTGTATGCAGTAACTAACAAGCGTCCTGTTTTTAGTCTACTGGGCATACATGGGTTAAAACAATGAAAAAATCCTGAAACTCTTGAACTTCCCCTACGATTTGCATAATTGGACCATCTAAATTATCTAATTTTGATATTCTACTGCCAGCCAAAAGTTCTTTAATCAGCTGTTAGAAAAAAATGAATGATCTAACTTTACTGAATTCTGATGTAACTGGATTGATGTTTTCAAAAGGGCATGGCATTGTATAAATCCTTTGCTATCCAATATGAAATATATGAAAGGGTTCAAATAATGGCAAGCAG
This sequence comes from Uloborus plumipes, assembly GCA_038373865.1. Lineage (NCBI taxonomy): Eukaryota > Metazoa > Arthropoda > Arachnida > Araneae > Uloboridae > Uloborus > Uloborus plumipes. Next base: position 26,085 of record JAXGGA010013103.1, read on the forward strand.
AAAATTAGCAACATCCATGAGGTTGAATTAAGCAGCAAATCAAAACAGAAGAATTTCACAGAGGCGAATGCAATCGGATTTGGAAATCCATGCGTAACCCCAGTAGCAGAAATTGGGAGACGTGAGACGTACGTCACAGATTTTTCATCACTCTGCAAATAATTTTTTAAAAAAAGAGAGAAAGGGAGAGAAAAATCAAATATAGCTCAACAAAAATTGAAAGAAAATAAATGTCTTTGGTGAGCCAGAGAGTGATGCTCTTCATCTTTAAAAAAAAAAAGCGGAAATTATCCGATGTACCTTCATCATACATTTTTAAAATCCTCCCCTTACAGATTGGTAGGCAGATTAGCCAAGCGACGCTGAAAATCGAAAAATAATGGAAAGATATTTTGTGATTGGTTTACTTGCAATTCTTCCACTCATGCAGAAATCATTTATGGAGGGGGAGGGGCTGGCTCCTTGCTTGTAGTAAATGTAAAGAATCGTGGATTCGCTGTTAGGTTAACTATTTGTGCTTGGAAAAATAACATTTGTTTGAGTTGTAATGGTCACTAAGAGTTAATTAAGGAAAATGACTCTTTTCTCCTTTGAGGGTAGGTGATCTTTTTTTTTTCCTATTATGATGGCTGTTTTCAAAGACTGCATCAAGCACGCCAATAGATAGTCAGTTTCATTTTTTCCCGGCCAAATTTTTTGCTTTTCTCTTGCAGTTTTAATTTTAAAGAGAATTCAACAAAATAACTTCTTTAAAAAATGAAATAAGATCATACTAAAAAATAGAAAAAAAAAAACCTCTCACTATCGAAAAAATTACGCAAATTCAGGACAACAATAGTTTGATCTTGTGATATTAAAATCTTTTGAATGTTTTTTGCGATTTTAATATAAATATCGAGTGCTTCAAATTTTCGTATTCTCTATCACATACATCTAAAACCATATTTGTTTTGAAACATCAAGCCTGTGCTCAGTGGCGTAGCAAGAACGAAATTGAGACTGGGCGAATAAATTTTGCGAGGCCCCCTAGCCCCTCCCCCTCCCAATTTTAATATTGATTCCAGTTCAAGTTATTCAACTATTCTGCGTTAAAAAAAAAATTAAAAAAAGTCTTTTCGTATTTGCTGTTAATCATAACTGGCCTTCAGGTATCGTCCTGCAAAATTGTTGGTGAAAAAATTGATCAACAAATTGGCCGCTGGGATGGCAAAGCGAGAAGAACCTGCCAAGTGGTCCTAAAGCAACCTTTTTAGGCATAGGCACAAAGTGACCAAAGGTTTTTTTTTTGGGGGGGGGGGGGGCACACGCCTTGAATTTCAAGAGGAACGCATGCCTCCCCTCCCCCTCTCACAAAAACTCGTAAATTTTTCACTTAGATATTGCGCAAGAAAAAAGATTCTCTTTTACTTTTACGATGAATTGCATGCACAATTTATTTAAATTTTTTTTCTCAATTTCCAATTTAAATCTTGGACTGGATTGAGTTTTAATGGGGTCCTAAGATATTACAGGCTTTGTTCGTAGTCTGAACAACTTATTCGGTTGCAAAACAGACCATTTTTCCAATTTATGTGTCTTTTGTGCAGATACAACACCCCTGGCCGTCATGGTTTTTCGCTTTTTTCAATGCTCATGTCGTTTTTTGGATTTGACCTAGCGGCGGGATGGGTATCAGAAGAGTGTTGCTATGACCTCTTTTTATGGGGGATGTAGAGTAGACTATCCTCCATTTCAGAGACTCGGAGATAATTTTTGGTAACTGAAACTAGAAATATATGAGGAAAAACGAAGCAAGCAAAAATTCTCAAAAGTTGTACATTCGATCAAAATAAAAATGGCTTGTGGTTCCACAAACGATTGGCATTAATTAACAAGAAGTAAGAGCGAGGGAGAAGAGGGATAATACGATATCTGAAAAATTGCTAAATATGGCATATTTAACAAAGTTATTTTGAGAGTAAAATTAACAATCCCATGCCCCATGTGATCCAGCTGTTAGGAACATTGCCTAACCGCGATCGCGATAGTATTTTCAAGTTAGAATTGTTTTCTGGAGCGGAAGTAGAAACCATAAAATTTTAAAATGTATGCCTTAAAAAGCATATAAAATAGCATGGTTTTATGATTCCACACTCAGGGCTCGTACTTAGTTTTAAAAACAGAAATATAGGTGTTTTGGGAGAATTTTGAAGGAGCAAAATGAGATTTTGAGCAACTTTTACTATTTAAAAATTGCTATTTCCAATTCATTTTCTTTTAACACGATCACTTTGTATGTAAAATCCACAAGAGTATTTTTTTATCACTATCCTACTAATAAATAATAAAGCTGAAGGTGGGTCTGTCTGTCCTTCTTTCCTTCCTTCCTTCTTTCTTTCTGTCTGTCTGTTACGCGCGTAGTGCCAAAACCGTTCGGTCGATTTTCATGCCACTTGGCACAAAATTAGTTTGTAGCATGTAGTTTTGCACCTCGAAGCGATTTTTCGATAATTCCATTTCGTTCTTTTTCTACTCGAATTCTTAGCGGAAATTCGATAAAATAGGGAAGAAATATTTCATACACATTTCAAGTCTTATGTCATTCGAAAGCTTGAAATTTTTTGCACAAAATGAAGTTTTTTCGAAGTTTCTACGATCATCAGGAGAGCTGTAACAATTGTTTTTAGAATCCCGGAATTCAAGGCTTACCTTCAGTAAAGCAAGCCAAACGATTTTAAACTGGTTCAGCTCGAGAATAAAATTTGTTTGAAAAGAGAGATAAAATGAATCATTTTATCAACGGAAATCAACTTTTCATGTTGTTACCATGGTTACGTGTTCATGCCTATTTTTGTTTCGTTCTTTTTCCAGCGTTGCCAGACGTAGTATTTTGATACTATGGCAATATTTTTTCGGCCCAAATAAGGAGCGTAGTATTTTTCCGGCAACCCTGTTTCCAATATACTAATGACTTAATTAAAAGATTTGGCGGATTTTTTTTTTTTCATTTCATAGATTTCGCAGTTCAGCAATATTGATTTTGGCAACGTTTGGAAACAGTCGCCCATTTAGCGAGAAAGGGGTACCCAAAGCACAAAGATTAACCAAATATCGTATAAATTGCGACATTGCAACGTTCTTTTTAAAGTGTTTCATTTCGGGAAATGTATTGTTTTGTTTTTAAAGCTGGGAAAGGAAACTTTCTTCTTCTTTCAAATTTTGGTAAGATTTCTGTTTGTTTCTGTGAGCAACAAAATTGTTCTTATTTTCCTTTTGGCTTATTTTTGTGCATCTCCCCTTTGGGTTTCATTTGAGTGTCACAAGGGGATGCTTTACCCCTTTTATGGAGTAAATCAGTGTTAATTTCAATGCAGATGAATTGGCGCGACCACTTGGCGATATTTCGCCAAGCCTTCGGTCACCAAGTATTTGGCGATTAAAAAAAAATTTGGAGGGGGGGGGGGGTTCAATTTGGCGCTATTGGCGATATTTTGCGAAAAATCCACTGAATAATGTTAAAATCGGCGATATTTAGGAGATTACTCATTATAATACATTTTTTTGCATTGTATTGTGGCAAACTAGGAATAAAAATGTTTGAATTGTTATCCTCCAAGCACTATTTTAGCACTTAAGGCATCTACTAAGAAATGTACGAAAGAAATGTAAGAAAGTAGTGTAGGGTCCATACCAAATTTTTATGTCATACTTTGAAGGAATTGTAGTTGAATTATGACTAAAATAGAGTATTTTTTCTGCTATATCAATTATTTTACAAATGAACTTTTAATTTTATATCACGGGCAAAGCCGTGCGGGTACCGCTAGTAACTAATAAACGAATTCATTTTCACTACAGGGCGTATGGTGGAGTAAAACAGCTTGAGAAGAAAACTTTGAATTTCTTAGCCCAAACAAATGAACCATCAGACTTGGTTTTTGAAAAGATGAGGACATTAAACAGACAAAGAAAATTTTCTTACAAAACAGATGTTCAAATATAGACTTCTTGACTAGAAAAAAGTTTGAGAAGCAATTCAAACACTATAATTTGCCTGTAGCTATCAAATGCTAGTTCTAAATCAGCTACGCATTTTAAGCTAAATATTACCAAAACAAAGGCTTTTTATTGATTCTTAAGAACCTCTACTTTCATCCAGTGGCGGTGGTTCTGATGAGACAATGTAGGTCTGAGTTCTGAATTTCAGTGCGAAGGGTTTGGTGGTAAATCACTGCTTTACTTACAAGGTAGAAAGTCGAAAATAATATTCTTTAATTGGAAAAGTAAGAAAATTGATTTGTTTAGAGTAACTGTCCCAGAGGAAGAAAATACATTTGAGGATTTAGTTCCAAAATGATAAAATTTGCATGAGTTTAAAAGGTCATTCAAAAAAAAAAAAACTTAAAGGAAGGAATAGTGGAGGAGTTTTGGCGGATCGTACGAAACCTGACACTTCCAAAATTATTATTTTTGTAGCGCAACAAACATGGGGAAGGTCAAGATAAAATCTAACACAGACAGGGGAGGAACATAACCAAAGAGGCTTTATATTTAACATTAATTATTGGCAATCTTAAGGACTCTTTTGACCAGGCCTGACTCTTTTGAGGGCCTGTATTCCCACCTCCCCACACCTCATAAATGTGGGAGTTCTACTCAGATGAAATAAATAACTATAAATGATATTCTGGCAATGATTTTCGTGTTGATTTCGGAAACCTTCATGTTTAAAAGAGTAACTGTCTAGCAAATTGGGGGAGGGGGCACCCCCCCCCCCCCGACGCTAAGCGGAATTCTTTTAGTTTTCCATCTAGTCAACCTTACAATTTCAGCCATTAGCTGAATCAGTTTTAACTATTTTTAGGCCACTAAAAAGCAGGGGGCCTAGTCTGTAATCAGAATCTGTTAGACTAGGCCTCTTGGACTGTTTTTTAAATCAGGCCCTTAGTGTAAAAAAAATGCTTCGTTTAGTTAGTTAGTAATTTCTAAAACCAATATATCCGTGTTTTCAATTTTAGTCTGTTTGGGGGGGGGGGGGGGGGCTATGACCCTATGACATCGCCTTAAAAAAAATTACACATTGTTCTCTTGGCCGGGTTAGGGGGCCTCATATGTTCTGTAATCGAATGCAGATAAAGATTCAGCCAAAACTGTGGACAGTAAGTAAGAGAGCGCGTTGAAAGTTCAGAAAAACTTGAATTGGACAGGAAGTTCGAAGCAAAGTCACTTCGTTTTTTTTTTATTTTTGACGAGAAAAAAGTGTTTTCAACTGCATGATTCGGGAATACTTTGTAAAATTTTGTCTCGGAACAAAGTTCGAATGGAGAAAAATTCGGGGCAGGTGAAGACGCGAGGCCCTTGAGGCGCGAGGCCCTGGGCGGTCACCCGACTCGCCCACCCCTTGCTACGCCTCTGCCTGTGCTTCCCCAAAAATGGTACGGCCTGTTTGAGACTTCATCCTATTACATCCTGTAATTATTTGATTTATTTTGAAAGGTGGAAATTGCTTTAACTAATACTACTTTTAAATGATTTGTTTTACTTTTTATTTTAATACTTAACTCATTTTTTAAACTGCAGTCACATATTTTTAGGAAAGTACTGAATTAAAAAAAAACTATCCACATAGGGGAGAGCGGGGCTAAAAGTTCCGCGGGTAAGTTGTTCCCTTTGAAATAGCTCAGCTAAGAAAAAAGATACATGTATTTTGTAAATACGTCGTGAAATAGAATGTTATAGCGCACAAATGGCGGCCATTTTAGCCAGCCCAGTGGCGTCCGGTGTATCAAAAGCCGTGCACGTGCATTACTGATTTACGAAAGTAAATATTTTTGTTTTTGGTGTTTTTGGTCTTTCGCCCTAAATTGAATAGTTAATGTTTAGCTTTTTGGTTTTTTTACATGAAGATAGATTGTGCACCTTTATATCCTACGCTGAAACTATTTATGTTTCGTTATCTAACCTATAATTTAATGTTTTAAAGACATGTGCTTTTGGGGCTAGTTGTTCCCTTTTTTGGGGGCAAGTTGTTCCGCGGAACAACTTGCCCCAGAAAAATTAGCAACTATCCCGAAGAAACGTCTTGCCCTATTCATCTGAACCAGTGATGCAGTGACTTAATACACATATAAATAAATATTATATGCTACTGTGAAGACCGAAAGTGAGATTTCATCAAACATAAATCCAGAAATATTCAGTCTATCCGATAGATATATATTAGATATAAAATTTTCCAAAAGCGAACCATGTAAGCTATCGAAATATGTTTCATACTTTGATATAAAAGTCATAATTTCGGAGAATCGTATTAGAAGTTCTAGATAGCTCCCTGTTATAACTGAAGACTGAACCAATTATCTTAGCTTATTAGCTGTTGAAGCTGTTAGTTATTACATGTAATTTTCATTTGTTGCACTGTATTAACTGTATTTTACCATATTAATGTGTTATAATTTACTATTTACTGGATGCGTTGCCCGGCTTTGCACGGTCTACCTTGAGAATAAAACTTTTGTCAAGCAACGCGTGTCTATAAGTCCCGATTGCATTATTAAAGTCGATATTTTGCCGGCATCTAGTGCAAAAAAGAAATCAATCGACAAAAAAAGTTTTAAATCCCGTCGTAACAGGAAAAGCTTCAAAGCAAAGGTCTCATCAGAAAGATCGAAGAAAATACGTCCTAAAGGAAATTTTCTCGCGCAGCTTTGGAAATTACTAACCGCTTCACCCGGCAAAAAGATACAGGCGTTTTTAAGTTAGTAAAAATCAATTTCAAATTGGATTTACAGAAATCGTCTGTTCTAATTAGCGTGAAAAAAATGAATGGTAAAAAAAAAAGTTGAATAAAAATGGGTTGCCAATTTTTTTCTTGAGCGTAAACTAATTTTCTAAATATGGCCGATTTTAACAGCATTCAGTGGATTTTTCGCAAAATATCGCCAATAGCGCAAAAATTGAACCGAAATTCAAGAAATCATTTTCTTCGGCAAATTTGTCGCCAACTTGGCGAGCTGTCACCAAGTTGGCGTCAAACACTTGGCGACCAAAAGCTTGGCGATATATCGTCAAGTGATTGCGCCAATTCATATCACTTTTGTCTACATTAAAATTAACACTGATTTACCCCAAAGAAGGGGTAAGCCCCCCCCCCCGGGAACATTCGAATGCAACCACAAGGGGAGGTACACAACTAGACCTCCCTCAAAGCCAACATAGTATCAAACTAGAATCTTCTACGGTATGCAGTTTTTGAGTTACGCGACATACCTACATACGCACATGCATACAAACGTACATACGGTCATACAGCCGTACATAAAGTCATACTAATATCAACCATTGTTTTTTGAATACAAATTATGTTTTTAAGGAGTTATTCATCTCGCAACGTGGTTAAATTCGAAATCAGCATCGTTATTCATCGTCTTGTTAATATCGGAACAATTTGCCCCAACCACGGAACAACTTGCCCCAAGACGGGGTTAGTTGTTCCTTTTCGGCTTTACTTGCTATAAAATTAATTATTAAAAAACCTTACAAAATACAACTCAAAAAACAGTCTGTATATCAAAGGGACATATAATACTAAGTTTTAACCTCGGAATATTAATTCTAGAACAAAGTTTTCAAAACGAATTTTGAGCTTGATCAAAAAACGGAACTTTTAGCCCCGCTCTCCCCTAATTATTTCATTTGTTTTCAAAGTAAATATTTTTTTTAATACTTGAATTTGATTTTATGTTTAATAAATTTCATACACAAATGAATCTAACAATTGAAAACAATAGCTTTTACCGTATAGGAGGACAGAAATACATTCTAATTAAGTTTCGGGAATTCCTATACATAGTTTACATATTAATCTGATATGCAATTTAAAAAAATATATTTACAGTTCATTGAACACAATTTAGTGTTGTATGTAAGTTATCAATCGAATTTTCTAAATAAATTATTTAAATATTTATGGTTGTGTCTTAAAAAAATTTTTCAGACTCTTGCATCATGTTAAGAAGGTTAAGTTTCTCCACTTCAATCAGTATTCAGGGGTCCCGTTGACGTGCTATTGCGTAAAATACGCGGATTTCATAAAAGGACCCCAAATTTGAAACTTGGCGCGTCCCACCGGACGCACTAAAATTTATCCCACTCGAAGGATCATGTGCAACATTAATGTGATCCGGATTATCTATACCCCCCCCCCCACCCCCCCCCCCCCCCCCACCCCCCACCACACGACCTATGTCGACTTCGTTGTCTGTAATGTTGTTTATTTTGAGTAGCCTGATTCTCCTTTCCCACGATTCAGTCTTCATAAAATAAACATTAAATTTTCAAATTATGTCAAAGAAACAACATTACTGACAGTGGAGGCAGTCACTATTTGCACTACACTACGTTGTTTGCGCCTCTGTCTCAATTCACCCATTACCAAAAGTAATTAGCAAACTATAATAAAGATTTTAAGAGTAAATCTTTACATTTTAGAATAATTGATTTTTTACTAAAAATTATTACTCCGTATTAATTTAATTGTTTCTTTCTTTCTTTTTTTTTGCGCAGAGTGGGGGACCCACCATTTTTGAAATGGACCCACGTTATCAAAAACGGCGGGTCCGTGGGACCCAGCTTTGTGAGTACCTAGCGGGAGCCCTGAGTATTGTTTAACAGGTGTTTTTTGAGAGATTTTGCCAAAGAGCAACTTATCAGCAGCAAATGTGTTAAAAAGTCCTTAAATACTCCTCAATTTTAATTATAACAAGAAGTTCTGCCAAAAACTAAACGAGCCTACTTTCCCGTACATCGACATCGGCATTCTAGCATCTGATCATTATTCTCTTGATTATCTGAGACTGAAAACAGTGTCAAACATACCTTTTTAGCACTTAAAGCTGATTTCTAAAAGCAAAATATACCCCTCTCATCAGATGAAATAGACACGTAAAAAGTAAATAAATGAATAAATAAAGTTTTGTCGCACCTTGTAAAGAATGTAACTGTTATAGTTCTTCCGTAGAAAAATTCCTCAATCGTTTTCAAAAAAAAATAAATAAAAGTACAAAGAACATCAAAACACATTTTATCAAAGAAAGAAAGAAAAAAAAAAAAAAACTCGTCCGTTAATAAAATGTCTCGAATTTCATTTTTAATCCGTTGCCAGTTGTTAAATATAAATAAAGAATAAAATGCCCTCGTGAATGAAAAATTTTTGTTACAAAAAAAATCGTCTGCCAAAAAAAAAAAATAATAATAATAAAATAATAAATAAAACAAATGAATAAATAAACAAAAAATCGTCTGCACAGTCAGTCTTTTTTTTTTTTTTTTGAGCCTGCATTTCCGCCATGTTTGCGGAGTCGGAGTCGGAATCAGAGTCCTCACAGAAGATTATTCAGAAAAGTACTTTACATACATTATTTATCAAAACCATTTTCTTACAAAGTTAGTTTGAAGGAAATCCGCCTTTAAGTTCAGGATCAACATTCAACTTAAATTTCCCCGTAGGCGCTAATGTTAAATTTTTTTTCTGAACGGTTCAACATTGAACAAAAAATGGTTCAAATCAAACAGCGAAATATGGGAATGAGCCTCTCCGAGATCTTTCGAACAAAAAAAAGTTTATTCAATTCGGACGGTTCACTTAAAAGTTATTAGGTGGGGAAAGGTTGCTTGAACGGTTCAATGTTGAACGAAAAAATGTTCAAATTGAAAATTTAAATACGGTAATGAAGTATCCTTGCTGAGACCTTCGAACAAAAAAAAAGTTTGTTTAAATTGGACTGTTCACTCAAAAGTTATTAGGGGTGACAGCTTGTTTAAACGGTTCAATGTTGAACGAAAAATTGTTCAAATCGGAAATGTAAATACGGGAATGAAGTATCCTTGATAAGATCTTTCGAACAAAAAAAAGTTTATTCAAATCGGACTGTTCACTAAAAAGTTAGTATCGCGGGACAGGTTGTTTGAACGGTTCAAAGTTGAACCAAAAATTGTTCAAATCGAAAAATCAAATATGGGAATGAGCTGTACTTGGCGAGATCTTTACAACAAAAAAAGTTTGTTCAAATCGGAATGTTCATTCATAAGTTATTAGGGGGGCAGACAGACCGACCGACGTACAAATTGACCATCTCCAGGGCTCGTGAAATACGGTCGCCTGGTCGCCATTGGCGACCAAAGATTTTGAGCTGGCGACTAAGTTTTCAGCTCTTTTAAAAAACTTTTTTCATTTTTTCTTTTTTCACTCTTCATACTTTTTTTTCCTGCCAAAGATGAAGCGGAGAACGAAGTTTCAGAGCACAATCCTGTAGAGGA